>PISW01006561.1:0-107017 GCA_004023785.1 Mungos mungo
AGCCAAGAGCGAGGAACAAGCTGTGTCTTCAGAAATCTCTGGCAGCTTTGGCCCTGGACACTCTCTGAAGGAAATGCTCACAGGAAGTTTCACACCAGAAAAAAACCCAGCCCCCTTTTATTGAGAAAACCGAGTTGATCCCGCAGTCTCTTCTGAGGTGACTCCACCCTGAGACATGCAGAGACGGGGCCTCCTTCTGCACCCATCCCACAAGGGCCCGCGGCCCCGGGCGAGGTGGCACACCGGGTCACTCCATCCGTTTGCAGGGGCACACGCTGGTCTGCTCAGGCCCTGGAGAAGTAGGCTGCGGGTGGGGCGGGGTTCTGGAGGGGGCGCTGTGACAGGCGGCGGAGGGGGAGTTCTGGTTGGGGGGACAACTGGGCAAGGGAGGTGGTGGAATCTTGCTGCAGTGAGGGAAGGAGGAACACCACCATCTTCTGAGGCCTGGCACTCTCTCCCTCCAAATTCTTCATAAATAAAACTTCACAGTAATAGAGGAATGTCCAACTCCAGGGCCAAACCAGCTCGTTTCCGGCCGGGGAGCCAGGCCTCGGTGGGGCCGCATGGGGCCCTTGGTTGCTGGGCAGCACGGTGACCGTGGAGGGGGAGGTTGGTGGCCGGAGCACTGCTCTCTGGCCCTGTGCCGGGGGGTGAGTGGGGGGCTGCAGCCCATCCAGAGGTTCCGAGGATTGCTGAGGTAGTCAGAGCGGCCAGCCGCGCGTCCAGACAGGGGTGGATGGAGTGTCATAGGAACCGGGTCGGGAGTGAGGCCACCTGGGAGCGAGCAGACACCGAGTGGCAATGCCTGGTGAGTCTGGGGGCAGGGGTGGCGCTGAGGGCCTTCTGAGGTTCCATCTCCTGGAGACCCGGGGGCCAGGACTGTGAGTCGGGTGGTGGGAGGGGCCTGTGAGCCTGCACAGGGCGGAGCTTCTCCTGAAAGGGCAGTTTGAGGGGACACTGAGGCATTTCATGGGAGAACCAGAACCTTCTCTGCGAAGGCAGGAGGGCTGCCACAGGCCCATCTGGGGCCGGGCCTCACCCGGATGCACCTGAGCACAGGGTTCCTACGGAGGCCACCAGGGCCTCCACCAGGTCACAGAAAATGGAGCTGGGAACCCAGGTCAGGGGGGGCGACCTGTGGCGGGTGGCCTCACTTCCAAGGTGATCCTCGCACTGTCTGGGAGGTTCCAAACGGTCCTGGGCCTCCGCTCCACTTTCCGGGGAATCTCTGTGCAGGGAGACCCCCCTTCCGGCTACCTGCCCCCCATCCCGCCCGGCGGCACCTGCGGCCCCCACCCTCCGCCACCCTTCGGGGGACCGCGGTCCGCGTCCTGGCTCTGCGGCTCCAGCCCCGTGACTCCCGGGGCCCAGGAGCCCCCGGCGGCGCCCGGGCCGGGCTCAGAGCACCTGGAGCCTGCGGGCGCAGGTGAGGTTCCCGTGCACCAGCCCCCACATGGCCAGCAGCTCGGCCGGCAGCACCTTGTGCACCACGAGCATGGAGCGGAAGAAACAGGGCTCCTTGTTCATGCGGCTGTTGCGGTTCCGGGAGATGCCGAACGTCTTGAAGCCCTCGTGGGCCGTGGGCTGCACGCCCAGCACCTCCAGACACATGCCCAGGAAGACGTCGTCGATGGGGTACAGCTCCAGGGTGTCGCAGGCGTGGCGCAGGCGGCGGGCCAGGTGGCCCGTCATGAGGAAGCCCCCGCCGCCCGCGTACGGCGGGTAGCTGGCCTTGCCGTACAGGGCGCCCGGGATGTAGTACTTGTTGTCCTTCCTGCGGATCGGCCTGGCGTGCTGCAGGACGTCGCCCACCAGCAGGTCCTCCTGGGGCTGCCGGTCAGCCAGGAACTCCAGCAGGTTGGTGGGGCTGACGAAGACATCGTCGTCGCCCTTGAAGATGAAGTGCGCCTGGGGGCAGTAGATGTCGAACCACTTGAGGAAGTGGATCTCCTTGAGGGTCAGGTTGAAGAAGCTGTCGAGGAAGTCCCACTGCAGGATGTCGCCGTAGAGGCGGTCCTCGTAGGTCAGCAGCCGCTGGTAGTGGGCCCGCTCCTCCTGCTTGGAGGCCGTGCCCAGCAGGAAGAGGGTGCGCACGGCGCCGCGGCCCGGGCCCGCCGCCCCCTGCTCCCGGCCCCAGGTCTGGCGGATGGCCTCGCGGCGGTCGTGCTGCGTGATGACCGACTTGACCACCACCAGCAGGTAGACGTCCCCGTGGCACTTCTCCGGGTGGTTCAGCAGCATGGGGAAGTACCGGCAGTGGCGATAGGACAGGAACTGCCGGAAGTGTGGCTCCAGGCCCTGGAACCAGGGCTGGTGGGTCAAGTTGATATTGGCCGAGCAGTTGGTGGCACTGACGTCCCAAGTCTGGGGCCCTCGTGAGGCCACGGGCGTGGGGGCGACTGCATCCTTCGGGTTCCTCCAGAAACTGTTGGGGTTCACCAGGCGTCCGCTTGGTTTCTGCGCCTTTTGTGGCTCTAGGGTGGGGGGCGGGGGCACCTGCAGAAACTGGCTGGGGGTCAGGCTGCGCTGGAATACCGTTACGGCCACGAGCAGGGCCAGGGACAGGCACACACTCTTGTAGACAGTTTTCTTCCTGGGGGTGAGGGGATGGTGGGTGGCACAGAGGAGAGAGGAGAGCGTGAGTGCCCTGTGACTCGCCCAGCAGCCTTGTTCGGAGCTGCAGTCCCAGATGGGCAATTGCAGTCTGGACACCAACTCGGGCCCTGCAGCCCTTGAGCGGTCAGAGGAGGGTTCTGCGCTCTCTGCCACCCCGCCCTCCCTCTTCCAGGACCGGGGAAACCTCGCTGCACAGTGTAAGCACCGGTACTGCAGAGTCAGGCTGCTGGGGTTTAAATCTTGGCTCGGCCACTGACCAGCTAAGTGACTCTGAGTGGGTGCCCCTTAACCTCTGCACACTGGGATTTCTTTTTCCCCTGCGTGAGGATAATAATGAGGAACTGGGGTGCTATCTATTGTGCCTGGCACCCAGTGGGCATGCAGTCTGGGAATGCTGTATCTACAAGGACGACCTCTGGTGGAGAGTGCTGCTTATTCCCCAACCCCGGCAAGGCACCCCCTTTGCTTTCATTTCCCTGTGCAAAGCTGGTGACCCATTGGGGTGAGCCATCCTGGGGGGCAGAGACAGCACCCGTTCTACAGCCTGGGAGCTCAGTACCCTCTGGGGGGGGGGCACAGGGGAGAGTCTCTAATGTGGAACCGGAAGAAGGCAGTCCCTTCCCCTTCTACCCCATCCGTCTGACCCAACGCACAAGAGCTGTCCCCACGGCTGACCAAGGCTGGGGAATGGGGCAGGAGTCTCCTAGCGTGACCACTGCCCCCTTACCAGCCCTGCCCAGCGGGGGCCCTCTCTCTTAACACCCCAGTAGGAGAGAAGGAGTTCCCCCAGCTCTGCCTCCCCGGGAACACATTCAGACCCCCACTCTCCAGGGACCCGCTTTGCCCACAGAGCGCCTACCACACCCATTTCAGAAGCAGAAATTAGAGCCTTTTGCAGGAGGTGCTGGCAGGCCCCAGGCAGGGAGCCTGAGCCCTGGGGCCCCCGGGACCCTCTCTCCTCAGCTCACACTGGAGGTGGGCCGGGTCTCCTGCCCTGGTCTCTCTTGTGGAGTCGCAGGGGCTGGGGGCTCCCGGGGAATAGGCAGGCCACAAGTGTGGCCTCACAGGACCAGGCCAAGAGGAAGACAGCCCCAACCTCCAGGGGGGAGCCGCAGGCCAAATGGAAGAGGGTGGCCTACAATGTGGCATTACACTTTGGAGAAGTTGGGGGTGGCCCTCATGCCTGACTAGTTGAAGGTTCAGGCACCCAGGGCAAGTGAATGCTGAGTCCCCCCCGGAGCCACGTTCTCCCATGGAATCTCAAGGGTTCCGCCTATGGGGCAGGAGGAAGACTGGGTCACCCCAGGTGCTGGAGTAGGGGGTGTGACCCGGGACTCGACCCTCCCAAGGGGGACAGCAGAATGTTCTGGGTCAGGGTCTCTTGCCCCTGCCATTTCAACGAAGCACCCCTTCCCCTCAGTCTGGGGAGGTCGGGACTGGAGGAAGCCTCCCCCGCCCTCCCCGGGGTCACCCCAGGAGAAGGGGATGCGGGGGAGGCCCCTCAGCCCGGCCGGCGGTCCACCTGCACCGGCGCACTCCATTTGTAAGACAAAAGTCCCGCAGGGGAGTAAAGAGAAGGGGAAAGGAGGAGTGGCGGGTGGGCTGGAGGCCCTGGCTCCCCGGGAGGAAGGAGAGCCCCTCTGGAGGATGGGGGGAGAGGACGGCGATCGCCCCGGACGCCGGAGGCCCTCAGAATGAGGGGCGCGGCCGGGCTGCCGGAGAACCCCGGAGTCCCCAAAGCCCGGGGTCCCGGAGCGGGATCAGGGTGCCTCGGGGCCCGGGCCGGGAGAGCCGAGGGGCCGCCGGCGAGGGCAGCGCGCGTCCGCCCCGCGGGGCCCGGCCCCGCGCGGCCCCGGGCATCCCGGCCGCAGCCGCCGAGCCGGTCCGTCCCGGGAAACTGAGGCCAGCCCCAGGGCGCCCGGCGCGGCATCTTCCCATCCCCGGGAGCCGCCCGGCTCCCCCCACCGCCGTGCGCCCCCGGCCTCGGGGGAGCGAGCCCGGGCCCCCCGCGCCCCCGGCCCGGCCCCCCGCCCGACGGCCCGGCCGGGCCCCCACTCACCACAGAGACATGGCGGCCCGGGCCGGGGCGGCGGCGGAGCGGGGCGCGCGGGTCGCAGCTCTGGGCGCCGCGGCTCGGGGACGGCGGGCGGGGACGAGGACGGGGCGGGCGGGAGCGAAGGCCGGGCCGCGCCCCCGCCGCGACTCTCCTCTTCCCCGCGGCCGGAGGAGGGACCGGGAGGGGCGGCGGCGGCCCAGGTGCGTTAACCCCTTCGGCGCCCCCGGCCCTCCCGCCCCTCCGCCGCGGGGCCAAGCCCTCCGCACTGCGGCGAGCGCCAGTGGCCCATTTCCGAGAGGCGGACCCCGAGGCCCCGGGGGGAGTGGCCCGGTGGGGGACCCCGGAGCCCACGAGGGTCACTCCCGTCATCCCTGTCCCCGGGCACTCGGTTTCCTCCGCGGAGCCTCTGTGGGGTCGTCGGCCCTTCTGCACGACTGTGAGCCAGGACACCACCCACCTCCAACCTTCCTGGCGCCCCGCGGTCCCCACCGGCTCTCTCTGGCCCCGTTAGGACTTCTGTCCGTGGTAGGGGAGGCAGGGGAGGACAAAGCTTCCTTTACCCCCTCCGCTTCCCGCTTCCCTTTGCCTTCTCCCCTCCCCCCTTTCCCAGGCAGGCCTCCCGGCACCCCGCTGTTGGGGTCCCCTGGGCCAGCAGCGTAGGGCTAGTCTGCGGGGGGGAAGAGGGGCTGCGGGGAGCAATGTCTGTGAGATAAGGAGGCTAGGCTGCCTGCTCTGGAAGCCATTTTCTGTGCCCCGAAGTGGAGGCCCTCTCCTGCTCCGGGGTCCCTCTGCCTCAGAGAGCTCCCCTCACCACCAAGGGAAGGCCTGCTTGCCTGGCCTCAACCTTTTCTCTTTGCATCCGTCAACAAATATTTCACTCAGTCCCCTTTTTTGTGCCCGGCCTTCATTAATCTGCTTTGTATGCCAGAGCCAGCGGTTCCTAGGGAGAGGGCTCAAGCAGACACAGGACAAAGAGGGGCAGTCTTGGCCCAGCAGGGTCTGGGGTAATGGGTGTTTCCATTCAGGTGACTTCCAGAATCCTCTAGCAGGTAAACACCTCTGCCGGTTTGGCGGTTGCCCACAGGTCTGTTCTAGTCTTGCTGCCCGCAGAGATCCCATTGCTGAGCTTAGAGCAGGACCTCAGAAATGCCCCTAGGATCGAAATGGGAGCACTACCAGTCCAATAAATAATAGCTAACATTCATCAGTCAGTTACAGTATGCCAAGTATGATTCCAGGCTCACACACGAATCACTTAATCCTAGAGGCATGTACCATTTTATTCCCAGTTACAAAGGAGGAAATAGAGGTGCCCAGAGGAGGAAAACCCAGTGGGCCAAGTCTCATAGTAAACAAAGCCAGGAGGCCTGCCTGACTCCATGAAGCGGGCCCTGAGCCCCTCTCCAGGGGACAGCAGCAGCAGGGAGTTATTTTCCTGCCAAGGGGTTCTTTACGGAAGCCGGAGGTCCCTGAGTCCAGAGGCTGGTGGTAGGAAGTCTGATGAGGCTTCTCCTGCCAAGCTGGGCACCCAGGACCCTGGGTGGGGGGTGAGGGCCCTCTTTATTTTATTTTTTTTAAAAAAGAATTTAAGTAATCTCTACACCCAACATGGGGCTCAAACTCACAACCCTGACATCCAGAATCACGTGCTCTCCTGACAGAGCCAGCCAGGAGCCCCCAGCTCTGTCTTTAAAAGGCTCCAGGGCTCCTGGGAAGAGGAGGAAAAAAACCTAAGATGCAATAGAATTTGCCTGCGTGTTGCAAGTTCCAATCAGGGAATGTGAAGAGCCTTCCAGGCAGAATTCCAGAGAAGAACCCTGGGCCAGTGCTCTTTCTAATGGCCCTTCCCACCTGCTGGAGCAGAGGGAGGGTCTGACTTGCAGCCCAGAGCCCCTCTTAGGCTTGGCTGCCAGCCCCTGCCCCACTGGCCACCTCGCCCAGAGGGCACCCAGCACTGCCCTCCACTGCCCGGGCTTCTGGGTTCTGCCCCTTCACCTTGCAAGTGTGGCCTGGAGGGATGGCCAGGACATCCTGTCCGGCCTCTGCACTGGCCTCTCTCACCCAGGAGCTGTGGGGTTTCCTCAGGTGCCTGGGAGGGGCAGACACACAGCCCCTGGGAAGGGGTTTGGAGCCCAGGTTCTGAGACTGGAGGGGTGGGGGTGGGGTCAGAACTCTACACTTCCGGGCTGTCTGTAGGGGCAGGTGGCTTATCCCCTTGAGACCTCAATTTCCTGCCAGCACAGGGTTACACGAGATGACGCATGCGAAGTGCGTAGATTAGTGTCTCCTACACGGTGGCATTATCACAGGTTGGCTGCTGTTGATATTATTGTTAATATTTGGCCGGACCCAAAGGCCCCAGAACCCACCGGGGCTCAACGGGGTGGTGATGGGGGGAGCCGCTAAAGGCCAACTGCGTGTTTGCCAGTGGAACTCGGTTCAGTTTGTCATCGTGGATTCATTTGATCTGTGCGTACCTAGGTGGAACTAGGGGGTGGGGAAGGGATGAAAGTTAAATATTCAGTCCCTGACTGTAGGGGGGAGGGCGGGGGTTGTGGGAGCCCGGCCAGCCCCTGGTCAGTGCTCACCCTGCAGGCGGCTTGGGCCTGCCCCTATCAGGAAGCTCTCTGAGGCTCACCCAGTCTGGTTCATTCCACCTGTCCCAGCCCCCGTGGGCAGAGCCCCAACGGATTCCTGTGATTATCTCAAACCACAGTCGCGGTGGTTAAGCAAGACCCCAGAGAAGGGGGAGGTCAGGCTGCAGATGGAATCTTCCCGGCCCCACAGCCCTGGCTGAAGGCTGTAGAAGCTGCAGATCCCTGGTCCCAGGCGGTGGGGGACTGGGGTGTGGCTGGGTCAGGGCAGTAGTCTGTCTGTAGCCTGGAGGAAGGCTGGGGAAATGGGAAGGGTAGTCGTGGAAGCAGCGGGAGTCCCAGGCCGGTGCAGGGGTGGCAGTCCCCTCTTTCAGGCTGCCCCGGAAGAGGGAGCTCAGAGAGCCCTGGGGAGGGAGAAACTCAGAGAAGCTCCCTTTCCCGCAACTTCCCCTTTCCCCACACCTCCTTTGCACCTTCCCTCTCCTTCCCTCCCCATCCCTGCTCCCTCTTTCCTCTGCCATTTCCCTTTCTCTGTTCCTATTCCCACTTTCTTTTATATCTGCTCCACCAACCCTCTGGAATTGTTTGGAGTCCAGATCCCGCTGGTTTGCCGCAAGAGCACTGTGGGCTTTCGGGGTGAGGGGGGAAGTGGGGGGAGGGGGGATTGAGGGCCTGCAGAAATTCGGGTGTGGGGAGACATCTGAAAGGCCAGGGGTTGTCCTGGGTCAGCCTTTGACTGGACAAAGCAGGGCTGACTTGGGGCCCAGAGAACCTGAATGCGGGGTGTGGGGAGCCCTGGGCGCCTTACAGATGCCAGGGTGGGGAGGCGTCTATTGAGGAAAGTGGGGGCAGAGTTGGGGAGAGCTGAGGAATTCGCTCTTCCCAGCCAAGCAGGTGGCTGTTTAGGAAGCCCTGTTGGTTTGTGAACTTGAGAGGGGGCGGGGGTGGCCACGGCCTCTGTGTGCGCTCTGAGGGACCGCCAGGAGCATTCAGTGCCAGGCGAGGGTGCTAGTGTTCACCCAGGATACCCAGGCCCCCCCCCCCCCCCCCCCGTGGCGGAGGCCAGGATTATTTAGGGCTCTTCTGGGTGTGAGAGACAGAAGCCCAACTCACGCTAGCTCAAGCAAGAAGAATATATTTGCTCCTATGATCGGAAACCCCTCTCTCTTTTGCTCTCTCCCGTCTCCTCGCAACCCACACCCCAGAGCAGGTCCATCTCCTGGCTCCTCTGCATCCACAGGCTCCTTCCAGGAGGAGGAGGAGAGAGGCGGGTATGCCGATGGCCTCAGGCATTTGTCCTCTATCTTGATCCCAGAGCAAAGAGGTATTTTGTGTTTTTTTGTCCCCTCCCAACCTCCATAAGGGAAAGTCTCACTGGTTTTGCCTCAGTCACATGCCCAAACCTGGGTCCTTGGTTGTGACTGGCTAGGCCTGGCTCCCAAGTCCCCTGTGGTGGCTGGGGCAGGGCCTTGGGACTAGCAGCCCAACCAGAAACAACCTTGGGGCGGGGGTGTCCCTCAAAGGAAGCTGCTGTTATCAAGAAAGCAGAGGCACAGTGTCTTCTCACGGGTGCCAAATCCCCTTGGACTCTCAAATCAAACCTGAAAGATCGGGGGCTTCAGAAGGAAGAAGAAAGGAGCGGGTGGCTGTGCGGGAAATGTTCCCACCCACACACTTTCCTGACACATCCTATCTCCTGGGAGCGAGGAGCCCCCGGGCTGGCCAGTGGAGGGTGGATGCAGCTCCTCCTTTGAGGACTGGCCACTGTCTGGCACTTTTCCCTTGCCCGGGCCCCCACGGGCTGGTCTGGGGGTCAGCCAAGGCCACCCACGGCTTTGGGGGTGTGTGGGAGCCAGTCAGGTGAGGTTGGAGCTGGGCAGCCAGAAAGAGAAGCCAGGCCCCAAGTTGACAAAGGCCCAGGAACAAGGGTCTGGGCGGGCCGGGGAGAAGCAGGCTGGAGGGGCCGGGCCCGAATGGAAGGAGCATTTCCCAAGTGCAGCGCTGGCCCCGGGCCAGCTCCTGTCAGCAGGGTGTGCTGGGCACGCACATGGACACATTTCTCTCTCTCAGACACAGACACGGCGAGAGGCGAATGCACGCTCAGAGCAGAACGCAGGCGGCAAACGACACAGACCCAGGCACACGCACGCGCCAGGAACATACATCCGCATGTGGGCGTCCTTTCTGAGACATGCACCCACTCGTACACACAGCCAGCCAGACACACACACAGACATGCTCACAGGGAAGCATGCACAGAGAGACACACGTGCAACACTCATATTCATATACACAGGAGACATCTGTGTGCCTGCTGAAAAAGACACGTAGATGCTCCCCCTACAGATACACATTTCTGGAGAGATGCACATGCACACACTCACACACACACACACCTGGACACACCCACAGACACACCCACATACAGACATTCATCACACACGGAGACATGCCTAGAGAGACACATACGTTCACACACATACACTCACATGCCCGAGGTTTTTCCAGGTGGGAGGGGCCTTCCCTAACCACCTCATCTGCTACCAGTGAAACCCCACCTGGCAGGCCCACGGGCACCACCTCAGGATGAGACAGGTCCCTACTGTATCCATGAATGGTCTCTTTTGATCTGTCCCCAGGTCCTCAAGTCTGCCCCCGTCCCTGGCTCCAGGAGCCTCTGGGCACTGCCCACAGGCCCTTAGTACCACCTACATCTACCCCTAGCCCCTCTTCCAGCCACCCTGGCCTTCTCCCATTTATCAAGATCCCAGCTTGCTTCTGCTCAAATGCATTCCCCGCTTCTGAATCGAGTGAATTCCTGTTCATCTTTCAAAACCCAGCTCAAATGTCCCCTCCCTTGCGGTGGATGCTTGCGCCCTTGGCTGGCATCGCGTCTGTCTGTCCCTCCTCCATCGATCGCACCAAACTGGATACAGGGGAGCGTGGGGGAGGGGAAGGGGGGCACGGACACCTATCTGTTGAATAGCTGAGGGAAGGAACTGCCCGCATTGGCCACCTGGAGGACAGCCTGGCAGGGAGAAACGCTGTCTTGCCTTGGTCATATTCAGGGGACAACTGGGTGTGCCTACCCCGGGGAGGCTTGGCAGCCCGGACAGTTTTGCAGAGCCCTGCCCCACCCCCAACACACACGTTCAAATTCACACTGACGCTCATTCACACGCGCGGGTGGGCATTGTGCCCCCTCGTCCTGGCCAGCTGGGCTGCCCCTCCCCCCAGGCCACCAATGACTCGTGTCCCCACCCGCCACGGACTGCTGGGGCACACACAGCCTCCTTTCAGCCCCTCGGCCTCAAACACTAGCTTAGTCTTCCCTGCCCGGCACCTCCCCTTCCCCAGAGCCGGCCTGCCCTCCCGGCCTGGCAGCTTAGCCCCAACGGGAGGCCACGCCGAGGCCTCCTTCCTCTCCAGAGCACAGGGCTCCCTGTCTCTCGTCACCCGGCTTCTGTCCAAGCCAGCCTTGAATGGCTGCCTTTTCATGGCTCAGAGCCTGGCCAGGTGCATTCTGGGAGCCCTGCTCCCGCCAGTGTCGGCCAGGAAGCTGTTGGCCCTGTTGCTGCTCCCACTGAGGCACGAGAGCCAGAGGGGCCAGTGGGACTCAGCTTCGGAAATCCCTCCCTCCCAGGCTCTGGGCAGAGGCCTCCTCGCGCCTATAGAAGCTCTTCACACACACCTTTCCGTCTGTCTCCTCATGAGGCCTAGAGAGTCTGGCCAGACAGATTATTATTATTATTCCCATTTTACTGAGGGCACAACCGGGTAAGAAAGGTCAGACTGCTGGAGAGTGGTCAAGCTGGAACCCAGTCTTGGTGAAGAGGGGTTAATAACGCAGTGCACCTCACTGGACTGCACTGAACGTGAGGGGGCCGAGCCAGGCACCCTGAAGGGTTCCGCACATCGGCACCACATTATGGAGTCCCAAGAGCAGCTCTGGTTGTATTTCCAGCACCTGTCCCTTCTTTTGGGGACAGAACTCCCCTTCCAGTGTGGGGCTGGGCTCTCAGCCAGGGCAGGCCAGTCACAGTCCCTTCTGCCTTCTCTTTCCCCAAGAGTGTGCTCAGTCCAAGGGACAGGCCTGTGACCTGCACTGGGCCAGTTAGGGCTCTGCCCTCGGGAGTCTGAAAGTGAACTGGGGGAGGGGCGCCCCTTTCCTCTCTGGTCAAGGGGGTTTTGAGGGTGTGACTCAACATATTGGGGGAGGAAGCATGTCACATGCACCCCATACCCCCTTCACGCTGCGGCGGGAGAGAACAAGCAACACCCAGAGACCTTGTGGTCAGCAAGTAGAGTCCCTCCCTCAGAAACATCCATGCCCTCATCCCCAGAACCTGTGCCCATGTTAAGTTACAGGCAAAAAGGATGCAAATGTAACTAAGGTTACAGACCCTATAGGCTGGATAGCCAGGTGGGCCCAATCTAATTGCAAGAGCCCGTGGAAGTAGAGAACCTTCCCTGGCTGAAAGCCAAAAAGATGCAGCTGAAAGGAAGATCAGGGAGACTCCAGGCGTGAGAGGGATTTGGTATGCCCTTACGGGTCCTGAAATATAGGGAGCCACTCGTGGCCTCGAGACCAGAGAGAGGCGCGCCCCCAGGCTGACAGCCAGCAAGGATAGGAGGACCTCAGTCCTGCAGCCACAAGGAACTGCATTCTGCCCGAAGACTTGAAAGCGGATTGCCCCAGAGCCTCCGAATAAGAGCCCAGCTGGCTGACATCTTGATTTTGACCTCGTAAGATTCTGAGCAGAGAAACGAGCTGATCTACAGAGCATGAGAGGATACATTTGAGTTGTTGAAAGCCACTCAGTTTGTGGTAATTTGTTACAGCAGTGTGAGGAAGATAGCATGCACCCTAAGAGCTAGTGCAACACTGCCGCCCCTAATTTGGTTACAGGTGCCAATAATTTTTTGTTTAATTAATTTTCTAATGTTTATTTTTGAGAGAGAGAGAGAGAGACAGAGTGTGAGAAGGCAAGGGTCAGAGAGACAGGGAGACACACACAGAATCTGAAGCAGGCGCCAGGCTCCAAACTGTCAGCACAGAACCTGACGCAGGGCTCGAACTCACAAACTGCAAGATCATGACCTGAGCCGAAGTCAGACGCTTAATGGACTGAGACACCCAGGCGCCTCGGGTGCCAATAATTTTTTGTTGCTGGTTTTTGTGACCCTCAATTAAAGACTTTTAGCTCATGCCATTACTGTTATCTCCTTTGCAGATTCCCCCCCACAGCCTGCCCTCACAGGCATGTAGGAGACAGAGCACTAGAACTTGAGACAGACACGTAAGCTTAGGAGAGCAAAGACCTCACGGTCTTTACAGGATTGAGGCGGTTCTTCCAGAAGGTGCAGGTGGCCTGGCTCTGGCCGGTCCTCACCAAGCTGGATCCCTCCCTTCCCCGCAGCAAGGCTGAGGTCAACGGGGAGAAAGCCAGTGTGTGGGAGCCAGGGAGGAATGACTTATCTGAAAACTTTCTATGGTGGCCTGGTCCAAGCTTGTAAAGGCTGGCAAGGTGAAAAGACATAGGGGGTTCTGGTCCAAGATGGCAACATAGGACACCCCTGATCTCACCTTCTCCCACAGACACCCCGACTCTATAACTACATGGGAGCAGCTCCCTCCGAAGGAAGTTCAGAATCCAACTGGGCGATAACTACGCTTCAGGAGAACGACAAGAGATCTACATCGAAAAGGTAGAAAAACCTGAGATACACTCTCACTGTGTGCGTCACCCCTGGCACAGTGGCATGCGATTGAGAAGGGACTCACAACTCCAACTTGTCCCCAAGGAGCCAAGTGTTGATCCAATATCCAGCACCCCAACTTTTAAGACTTCCACCTGAAGGATGGCCCCCCCAAACGCCTAGCTCTGAAAGCCTACAGGGCTCGTGTCTCTGAGATCGACCACCTAGAGCAAACAAAGAAAGGGCTCTTAACTGGCTACCTGTCCCCCCAGCCCGAGGGCTCTATATCAAAATTCCAGTGGCATTTTTCACAGAAATAGGAAAAACAATACCAAAATTTGTATGGAACTATGAAAGACCCTGAAATGCCAAAGCAATCTTGAGGAAGAGAAACAAAGATGGAGGCATCCCTCGTCCTGACTTCAAACTGTACTACAAAGTGATAGTAATCAAAACTGTAGTATTGGCATAAAGATTGACACATAGTTCAATGGAACAGAATAGAGAGCCCAGAAATAAACCCCATATGTATGCTCAGTTAATTTACAATAAAAGAACCAAGAATATACAGTGGGGAAAGGATAATCCCGTCAATAAACAGTGCTGGGGATACTGAATATCCACATACAAAAGAATGAAATTGGACCCTCACCTTACACTATACCCAGAGTCAACTCAAAATAGATTAAAGACTTGAGTGAGTGCAACCTGAAACCATAAAACTTCTAGAAGAAAATATAGAGGGTAAGTTCCTCAACTTTAGTTTTGGCCATTTTTTGGATTGTTTTTGGATTTAATACCAAAAGAAAGGCAACAACAAAAATTTAAACAAAGTGGGACTCTATCAAACCAAAAAGCTTCTGCACAGCAAAGGAAAACCATCAAAAATTGAAAAGGCAACTTACAGAATGGAAGAAAATACTTGCAAATTGTGTATCTGATAAGAGGTTAACACCCAAAATAGATAAAAAAAATTCCTACAACTCAATAGCAAAAAATCTGATTAAAAGGCAGGCAAAGGAACTCAATAGATATTTTCCCAAAGAAGGAAAGGGTGGTCAACATTACTAATCATCAGGGAAGGAAGATCAAAATGACAAAAGGCAAGAGATAACAAGTCTTGGTGAGGATTTGGAGAAGAGGGGTACATATCCTCGTGCATGCTTGGCAGGAATGTAGATTGCATAGCTACTATAAAAACAATATGAGGGCACCTGCCTGGTTCAGTTGGTAAAACATGTGACTCTTGACCTAGGGGTTGTGAGTTTGAGCCCTTCATAGGGCATAGAGGTTATTGAAAAGAAAAGAATACAGTTTTTTTTTGACATTTTATTTATTTCTTTAAATTTATTTTTTAAAATTTATATCCAAGTTAGTTAGCATAGAGTGCAACAATGATTTTGGGAGTGGATTCCTTAATGCCTCTCACCCATTTAGCCCATCCCCCCTCCCACAACCCCTCCAGCAGCCCTCTGTTTGGTCTCCATATTTAAAGTCTCTTATGTCTTGTCCCCCTCCCTGTTTTTATATTATTTTTGCTCACTTCCCTTATGTTCATCTGTTTTGTATCTTAAAGTCCTCATATGAGTGAAGCTATATGATATTGGTCTCTCTTGACTAATTTCGCTTAGCGTAATACCCTATAGTTCCATCCATGTAGTTGCAAATCGGAAGTTTTAAAAAAAAATAAAATGTGAAACTATCATATGATTCAGCACTCCCACTTCTGGTTACATATTCAAGGGAAATGAAAACAGGATCTCAATGGGATAGATGTACGGTCGTGTTCATCACAGTGTTATTCGCAATAGCCAAGTTATGGAAACAACTTAAATGTCTGTCAATGGCCACTTGCAGAGATGTGTACACACACACACACACACACACACACACACACACAGAGGAATATTATTCAGACATGAGAAAGAAAGACATGCTGCCATTTGTGATACTGTGGATGGGACTTGAGGGCATTACCCTAAGTGAAATAAACCAAGAAAGACAAATACTGCATGGTATCACTTACATGTGGATTCTTCTTCTTTTTTTTTTTTAATATTTATTTTTGAGAGAGAGAGAAAGAGAAAAAAGAGAGAGAAAGCGCGCGTGAATGGAGGAGAGGCAAAGAGAGAGGGAGACACAGAATCCGAAGCAGGCTCCAGGCTCCGAGCTGTCTGCACAGAACCCAGCTCGGGGCTCGGAGTCACAAACTGTGAGATCATGACCTGAGCCTAAGTCAGACGCTTAACTGACTAAGCCACCCAGGTGCCCCACTTATATGTGGATTCTTAAAAAAAAAAAAGTCAAACTCAGAAACGATAGAAAAGTGCTTGCCAGGGCTCTGGGGAGCAGAAAAAATGAGGGGTTGGTGAAAGGGTACAAACTTTCAGCTATAAGATGCATAAAAGGTCTGGGGATCTAATGAAAAACACGGCAATGATAATAGACAATGCTGTATAATTGAAATTTGCCAAGACAGTAAAACTTAAATGTTCTCACACACACACAAAAAAGATAAATATGTGAGGTGATGGATGTGTTCATTAACCTGATGGAGGGAAGCCTTTCACAATGTCTATATATATGAAGTCGCCATGATACTTTAAACATCTTATAATTTTATATCATCAATTATACCTCAATAAAGCTGAAAAAAAAAAAGACATAGAAAACCATGACTCAGAGGAAGATTTGTAGCAATAGGACATGAAGGGCTGGTGTTTTACTATGTGCAGAGATTACCCAGATAGAAAAAACAGGAAGGCCCAAGGAAAGAAATGACCCAAAGGGAATGAGGAGGCAGTTCTTGAAGGAGATGTAAAGAGAACTCACAGGCAAATGAGAATGTAATAAAGAGGAGGTAGAAGGAAAGAAGTGAGGAGGGAGGAAAAGAAGGAAGGAAGGAAGAGAAGAAGGAAGAAAGGAAGAAAAGAAGGAGAGAAGAAAGGAGGGAAGGAGGGAAGGCAGGAAAGAGGGAGGGAAAGAGGAAAGGAAGCAAGGAAGGAGGGAAGGAAGGAAGGAAGGAAGGAGAGAAATGCCATTTTTCACTGAGTGATGGGAGATAACGGCATCTGAGCCCCTAAGTTGCCCGCTTCCCCATCCCAGACTGTCCTCCTGCAGCTGTAACCTACTCCCCCTCAATTCCTTCCGGAAAATCTCAAGGCCCCATCAACATTTTTTGTTATTGTTCTCAGTGGGTCCTTAAGCAGCTCTCTGGAGCCGTGTTTCCCAGAATCTACATCTAGGGCCAAAGCTTCTCAGCCTGCGGTTCACCTTGCCCTGCACCTGCCCCCCTGCCCCCGGCCCCAGCTCTGCTTCTCACAAGCACTGACTGAGCGACGAGGGCATACAGGCTGACTGCCAGGGGCTGGAGCGGGAACGGACGTTTCTTAGATACAACACCGAAAGCATGATTCATAAAAGAAAAAAGTTGATACGTTGGAGTTCATCAAACCTAATTTCTGCTCTATGAAAGACATTTGGAAAAGAATGAGCAGACAAGACACAGACTGGGAGAAATTATTTGCAAAGCCAGTTTCTGATAAAGAACTCACATGCTGAGTACAGAAAGTACTCTGGAATGGGATCATTAGAAAACAAACAACTCTGAAAAAAAAGGAAAGATTTGAATGGACGTCTCATCAGAAGAGATCTACAGATGGCGAAGAATCACATGAAAGGTGTTCAACACCGTTAGTCATTAGGGGACTTAAGGGGAATTAAGATCACAATGAGATTCGATCTATCCAAATGTCTGAGTTAGCAAGACTGACCATATCAAGTGTTGCTGAGGACATGGAGCCCCTGGAACTCTCATGCAGCCGTGGTGGGAACGTGCACAGTGTGTTGACTTTGGACAACAGTTGGACAGTTTCTTAATAAGGTAAACATACCTACCCATCCCCCAGCCATTCCACTCCTGAGACACATGTCCATACAAAGACTTGCACGTGAGGGGCACCTGGGTGGCTCAGTCGGTTAAGCGGCCGACGTCAGCTCAGGTCATGATCTTGTAGTTCTTGAGCTAGAGCCCCGCTGCTGGTCTTGTATCTCCCCTCCCCCCTCAGGCCAGGGTCTCAGAGCCCAGGACTCTGCCCGCAAAGCGTCACGCAGATGCAGTGGGATTCACACCCCAGGGGCTGTGCCCCTGCCGCACTAGAGACCCCAGGCTGCTCTGGTCACTGTGCAAGGCCAGCCCTCAGCCAGAGATGAGGGACTGACATGATCCCGTCCGGGGCCGAGAGGTGAAAAGTCCAAAGAGTTGAAGGCCACCAGGTGACAGGCAGTGACAGAGTGGATGAGATGGACCCTGGGGGGCCTCCTGGCTGTCTTTGGGGCAGAGCCTTGGACATTGGAAGGGATGAGGCCATGAGGGCAGCCTTTGTGGAATGGGCCACCCCGAATGTGGTGCTGACTTCCCCTAACCCCTCTGAGGTAGGCCTGCTTGGGAAGGTGGACCCCACATCCAGACCTGCGTGACCCAGGGGGGTTTCGGCAGGACGGAGGAAGCGTTTCACCCCATCCTCATGGGCGGACATTCCCCAGAACAGCCTGGGGCTCCCTGGAGGAGACTGAGCAGGACCCGGGGTGGGGGGGGGTGCTGCATCCTCCTACACCCTCCCGCCCTTCCCACCGAGACAGGGAAAGGATACCCTGATGGAATCATTTTTCCTTTGGGTGCTTCTCTCTGGATTTGTGGCTCAAGCCACCTTTTGCCCAATCGTGGCCGATTGTTCTGAATCTCAGTTTGGTCTCAGTCTGAGGCTGGGCTTAGACACAGGGTGCGATCTCTCTTCCAAGACCTCATGGGGCCGAGGCACCCGGGGAGAAGGAAGAGTACAGACTTGGAGGCCCCGCTCCTCCTCTCTACTTTGTCCTCCAGTCTCGCTGTGGAGTCCCTGGGGCCCTCCCTTCCCGGACAGTCATCAGACTGGAGCAGAGCCCTGACTCATGAGTGAGGAAGGCCCAGAAGGGAGCGGGCCAGTGAGTGGACGGGATGAGGGGCAGGAACAGAAGGAGGCATTTTCCGAACCAGGGGACCCATGATCCTGGAGACTGGGACCCAGGATCTTTCCATGACATGGAACGGCCATGTCAGCTGTGAGGAGTCACTGATTCTAGATGTTAGAGAACCAACAAAAGAGGAAAGAAAACCCAGTCCTGGGTTTGATGTTGCAGACGTTGACCAAACGGGGCTTGAGTGAGGGCAGAGCGAGCCCAGAGCCCAGTGCGGGGACACCTGCTCCAGGGCCCAGAGGCGAGAGACCAGAGCTGTTCCAGGTGGGGCATATTTCAGTGCCTGCCTGTCCCCACCCTAGTGGACAGTCATGGAGTCTTGCATTCTGAAGGTAAACATTTTTTTTTTTTATCAGTCACACCACTGTGCAGGAAAAAGATGGAGGTATATTTCATGCCCGGGCCAATTTCTGAGGAGTTGCATTTAACTATGACCTTCAACTTTTTGGTCCAGTTTGGCCTGCAGGTGCTCCTGCCTTACGGTGACCTTAGAATCCTGAGCCTCATGACAGAGGCTGTGGGGTGACTCTAGTTCCCCAGCAGAGCCCAGGGCTGGTTTGACCACCGGTGTGACACTGTGACATCACCATCTGTCCTGCCTTTACTGCCATTGCTGATACCCCTGCCACCTGGCCTCAGGGTCACCTCACTTGTCACTTCTTAGTCTTGTATTTACACACATCACGGAGGGGACCCGCACCATTTTGAAAGAACAAGGAAGGTGGAAAGTTACTCTCACAAGAGGGATGGACAGAAGGGTCTGGAGCTTCGTGAGAGAATTGTTTGCTGCTTAAGAATCAGAAGGGACCCAGGGGCGCCTGGGTGGCTCAGCCGGTTGAGCAACCGACTTTGGCTCAGGTCATGATCTCTCAGTTTGTGGATTCAGGCCTCGCGTCGGGCTCTGTGCTGACGGCTAGCTCAGAGCCTGGAGCCTGCTTCAGATTCTGTGTCTCCCTCTCTCTCTGCCCCTTCCCCGTTCATGCTCTGTCTCTGTCAATAATAAATAAATGTAAAAAAAAAAAAAAAAGAATCAGAAGGGACCCAGCTACATGATGTTTTCCTGGACGGACCAGAGGCGGAGCGGCCAGCGTTGACACACTTCCTGCCGGTGGCCAGGGGGCAAGGAGCACGTATGTGAGTGTGTGTGTGTGTGGGGCGTTGTACCACACAAAATTTCAGAGCTGGAGTTACACTTCTCTCAGCCTCTAGCTGAAGGTGGGTTTGGAGGAAATATTGGGGATCCTGTGGCATACAAGCCAAAGTGGGAGCGATGAGGGCCACTGTTTCGCTCTCAAATCTTTCGGTTGCTAGGGACAACCTCGATTTCCAAGAGTCATTACAGGACAAAGTAAAAATAGAAAAGGCGGGGATTTATTGGGTCAGATAAGCAGAGAAAGTCAGGGTGTGGCTGGAGACACCTGCTACCAGGGAGCCTGCCTGGCCAGCATCACCTCTGTCTCCTCCTGCGTGGTGCCTCCTTCTCTCATCCTGCTGAAGGGGCATCACCGGAAAGGGGCTCCTGGCGCTCTGAGTGGCACGTCCAGTCCATCTCCCACCTTGCAGGAGCCGGGAGAGAGGGAAGTTGCCCTTCGGACCACGTGGTGAGAGGGGGGCCTGCCCCCCGCTGGGAGGGAGGTCAGCACCCCAGTGACTGCCACAGGATCAGACGGTGCCTACAGATGGGGCCCGCAGGGCACCTCCAAGCCCGTCTTTGGGTGTGGGTGTTGGGGGTCTGGTGATGCAGCTCTTGGAGCCTCTGGGTCGCACCCTTGGACCAGCCACAGCCCTGCACCTTTCTTAGTAGTTAATTCTCCCTGAAGCCCTTGTGATGAAAATTCCACTCCTGCCATTTCTTTGGGGGAGGGGCGAAGGGCTGGGGTGAGGGGTGCTCTTCACGGCGCCTGAACTGCCATCATTGCGGGGTGCTGCCTCACTCTGCTGCTCAGAGGAGGGGCTGGGTCAGCCCGGCTCAGCCTCTTGGGCTTCGCCAGTTCCATGTGCTCCTTTGGGGATCCCACAAAGTCTCAGAAATCTTCACCTTTTTAGCCTGCTTTTTATGTTTTCCCACCTGCTGGCCACCCCATGCCTTTAGTAGAAGGCAGGCTCTAGCCCCTTATTCCTTGTCCGGGGTTTGCTCCCCAGTGTCCCCTGAGCCCATGCCCAATACTCCCCTGTCTCTGGCTCCACCGCCTTGGGCCTCCTGGCATCTTGTCTGTGATCTGCTGGGCACAGAAACTGGCTTCCCCCCAAGGGGCCCAGCAGGAGACTCCCAACTCGGGCTCCGGCTGGGGTCCCCATAGCAGGCCCTTAATGGATCTGCTGGCCTCAGGGCCAGGGGGCTCCCCTGAGGCCCTGCAGACCCGCCGCTCCGTGTGGGCCCTGGAAGACTGGCCCTGGGAAGGGCGGTGGTGTTCCTCACCTCACACCCCAGCCTGGATCTCGGCTCTATGCCCTCCCTGCCTTTTGCTCGTAAGCCCAGTGTCCCCCAATAAACCCCAGACGCTGTCCCTCTGGACCTGTGAAGCCACTGAGGCCCTCTGCCTGGCTTCTCCCTAGAAGATGCTGCTGCCCGAGTTCAAGCCTGGCCCGGGCAGCACCCAGGCACCTGCTCGTGTGAGGAAGGCCCCCTTATCTCTTCTCGGACCCATCAGTGCCCCTGCCCTGACCACAACACAAAGTCCTAGGACTCGGGCTGTCTATCTAGTGAGTTCTCACTCCCAGGGAGTGGCCACTGCTACTGGTCACTGGCAGGCAGGCAGCGCCGTGTCATTGAACAGGCAGGGCAGGCGCGCCTGTGGGCAGCGTTGGTATTGGAAGTGTGAGCGGCCGCAGTGTGCCAAGCGGCAGGTCCCAGCGAGGCGCACCCAGGGTAACCTGGTGTCATCCTCACTCAGCACATAACCCAGGAGCCAATGCTCTGGGCTGGCTCCCGTAAGGCCAAGGAGTGAGGTGGCGTTAGCACTTGGGGCCAGTGCCAGGAAGCTGCGGTTATGCTGGCAGGTGTGGACAGCGCCTTTTGGAACGGCTCCAACTTGCCCAGCAAGCCATCGTTTGGGTCCTCATCATCTGGGGACCCGCCCTGTGCCTGACACTGCCTCCGGCTCCATTTCTTTGGACACTCCTGCCGCCGGTGATTCACGACCAGGGGGAGTGTGGGGCGGTGGGCGTGAGGGGAGAAGGCCTGGTCCGTGGGGTTTCCCGGCCTCCGCTCTGGGCTGGTTTCCAACACGGCCGATTGCAGGCTGTAGAGATGGCATCAGCGAACAGGGAAGGGAAGGGAAGGAGGGTGGCTGTCGTGGCGTTTTTCTCCCAAATGGATCCAACAGATTTAAGTAACCGCCAGGACCTAGACGACGGTAAACATAGTAAAACAATTAGGAAGGGATGCGTTTTGTGCGTTTATGACTTTATGTATTTATTTAATTTGAGAGAGAGAGAGAGAGAGAGAGAGAGAGAGAGAGAGAGAGAGAGAATCCCAAGCAGGCTCTGTGTTCAATGCAGAGCCCAGTTCGGGGCTGGATCCCAAGACTCTGGGATCATGACCTGAGCTGAAAATCAAGAGTTGGACACTTAACCGACCGTACCACCCAGGTGCCCCTTATTACCTTTTATCAAATAAAATTTAAGGATGCTCTCTTTTTATTTTTGATGTTTATTTTTGAGAGTGAGAGCAAAAAAGCATGAGCAGGGGTCGGGCAGAGAGAGAGGGAGACACAGAATCCCTAGCAGGCTGTCAGCACAGAGCCTGACAGGGCTCAAACCCACGAACTATGAGATCATGACCTGAGCCGAGGTCGACGTTCAACCGACTGAGCCACCAAGATGCTCCTCAAATAGAATTTATTGAATGGTAAAAATTTATATAATTTAAATTTTTTGTTAGTGGTTACGTTTGCCAGCAGCTCATAGAGCCCATGAAAATTTAGGGAGTGGCCCCGATGAGCTGGCACAAGGTGCCGTGGGCCCGGGCGCCCGCCGGGGGCCGGGTGGACCCCCTGCCCCCCCAGCACTCCTCAAGAGCACTGCCCGGAGGCCTTTGCTCGGGCTGACCCCAGTGTGTCGGCAGGCTTTCTCGGTGCCTGGCCGACCTCTGGCCCTTCGCCCTGGGGCTCTTGTCCCCTGGAAGCTGGGCCCCTGTCCTGCCCATGATGACGGCCCTGCTTTCCTCCCGGGTCCCTGTCCTCCTCCCCGGAGAGCATCTCCTGCGCCAGCCCCTCATCTCTCTCCCAGCCCTCGTTCTGCCCTCAGTGTCCTACTTCTCCAGTCCCCTCCTCTGAGAGCCCATCGCTCCAGGTCCTCAACTGTCCCCTTAGACAGGGGACTCTGTGTAGGAGGCTCGAGGCGGGACTTTCAGCCCCACGGCCTCCTCCTGGAAGTCTGCCCTCGCTTCCCTCTGGCGCTGGCGCTCCGCCATGAACTGTGGCAAAGGCTGCGGGTTCTCCGTGGAAGATGGGTACCAACTCCAGGGGCAGCGGAGCCTCGTCTCCACAGCGTTGGCATCGCAGTGTCCGTTTTGTGCAGCTAAGCGGCCTGCCAGCCTGGGGCTGACGCTAGGCCTTCCTCGAGGACGTGCCTGAGGTAACAGGTGCAGAGGCAGAAGTAGGACTTGACCTTCCTGCCCCTGGGGACACACGGTCTCTCCTGCTCTCAGCTCCTTCCCCCATGTGCCCCTTAGCACCGCTGAGAGCTTCCTAAAACCTCTGCTCCTTTTGGTTTGGGTTGAGGAGCCCGGCCTTGATCCGGGAGCCCTGGAGACACTCCATCCGCCTGACCGTATGGAAGGCAGACGCCCCGGGACCTGCTTACACATTCCGCTCGCACCCCACCACCGCCTCCCTGGGTGACCTGCCCAGGGTCAGGGCCTGTGAGGAACAAACTTCTCTATTTCACTTTCTCTTGCTGTTGCCCCATTTAACAGACAGTTTTTCAAAAGCTTTTTTTTTTAAAAAAAAAATGTATTTTAGAGAGAGGGAGAGCATTCAAGCTCGGGAAAGGGACAGAAGTGGGGAGAGAGAGAGAATCTCAAGCAGGCCCTGCTCAGTGCAGAGCCCACGTGGGGCTTGTGATCCCATGACCCTGGGATCCTGCCCTGAGCCGAAAGCAAGAGTCAGACGCCAATCTGAGTCACCCAGGCATCCCAACAAATGTTAACTTTACAAAATCACAACATTCCACGTCCCCACACAGAGTAGTGCCCAGGATGTTTGTTGAGCTGAATCTAAATGTTATGCCCCAGTGGAAAAACAACCTTGAAAGATTTGGCCCTAGAGAAGAGAGGTACGTTCTGAATGCCTTCTATGTGACAGATCGCCCTGGGTCTGTTCGCTTTCCCCGCGTCCCCATCTCTCCATGCAGACTTTTGGCCTTGACCCTGTGACCTGCTTTGGCCAATGCGTGAAGGGTAAGCCCGACGCAGGTGCAAGCCTGAGCAGCACTGGGGCCCCGTCTCTCTTGCGGCAGCTGGAGCTTTGAGACGGCCAGTGAATGAGCCCGGGGCCAGCTCGCCGCGGGAGGACAGGCCTCGTGCAGGAGAACTTGGGGCCCTGCTAGACATGAGCCAGGCCCTTGACTGCCCTCTGGCCATGGACACACACGCCTGGGTCCAGCCAGGCCCAGCAGAACAGCCCAGCTGAGCCCAGCCCCCATCGCTAAGCCTCGGAATTGTAAAGCTGACCAACTGTTGGTTTTAAGTCACTTTTGGGGCGTAGTTTGTTATGCGCAAGGGCAAAGGGAACCGCTTCTTAGCACAAGTGGTCTCCGGAGAGATGAAGACGGTCAGGCAGGCAGGAAGGCCCACCGTCAGGCTCTGAGGCTGTGCTACCTGCACACCGGGCAGACCCAGGGGGATCCCCTCGATCCTGGGCAGGGATTAGGGGGAGGCAAGTGAGGCATTCACCTTACACACAAAATGTAAGGCGGTAGCCCAACACTTAGTAATCAAGATAAATAGGGGCGCCTGGGCGGCTCAGTCGGTTAAGCGCCTGACTTTGGCTCAGGTCATGATCTCAAGGTTCGGGAGTTCGAGCCCCGTATCAGGCTCCGTGCTGACAGCTCAGAGCCTGGAGCCTGCTTCGGATTCTGTGTCTCCCTCTCTCTCTGCCCCTCCCCCACTCACACTCTATATGTCTGTGTGTCTCTCTCTCTCAAAAATAAACATTAAAAAATTAAAAAAACATAAATAATATTTTAACACATATTAAAAAAACCAAATCAGCACACTCTGGCCCATGAGCTGGCCGCTTTTTTCTCTAAAAAAAGCCTTATTGGAATTGGGGTTGGGAGTAGTAGGATTTAGCAAACACAGGGTCAGACCTTGTTTTTATTAAAAAGTTTGACTTTTTTTGTCATGGAATTTTCACATCAGTCTCATTTGTGTATTTGTTTTTGATTTCGTTCTTTTGATTTGGGCTAAACCCCTCCCAGCCTACTGACTGCTCATGTCTGATTGGATCTCAGACCTCTGTCTGTTATAGTCCCACCAAGGGTCATAATTTAAGCTGTTGTCAGCTGTTGTCAGCTGTTGTCACCTGACTGTGAATGAAGCAAAATGAGATCAAGTTCTTCTCAGGAGGAAGTAGGGAGCTGGGTACCCGGAGAGCTGGGGTCGGCTTCCAGGGGGAGAAGCGATCTTCCTCAAGGCCTACCGTTCTCAACATTTCCACAGGCTCTCCACCGGGGCTCCCTGGGTAGGCGTCACGGGCAAATCCTAGCAGCTCTCTGACTAGATGTCCAGATGACCTTTGAAACCATTTGGGGTCCTTTGTGTACCTGATTCTTTCCCCCGTAGGGCGGTCGCGTTCACCTTCACATCTGACCCCAGCAAACTCAGTGAGGCCAGCAGAGCGCTGGGATATTTACGAGGTGGTTGCTGGTATTTTACCAAGCCTCCTGCTGGCCATCAGCTGTGGCCTGTGGACGTGTGCTTCAGCGACAGGAGGCTCCCAGGGCGTGGCGCAGAGGCTGGACGGTATTTACTTTCCCCACAGAACCACCCCGACCACACCTGGTGACTTCAGTGTAGTTTGACCCACAACTAAGGATACTCCCCGAACCTTTAACACACTGTCTTTTTTTCTCCCCCTAAAGTCACCAGACGTTTCCAAACCAGACTTTAGCTCATCTGCAGGTTTGAGGGAAAAACAGCAGTTGCCTTTATATCATGGAGAAGGGGGGAAACCGAGGACTCTTCCACTCCCTCTGGATTTCTGGAGACGGGGCTGCTCCCACACCAAGGCAGGGGAGAGGCTGTGCCAGTCAGCGGCATCTGAGGAATCTGAAGGGGAGTGGACTGACTGGGGAGAACAGGAGAGAGTTTTCCATCACATTCCTCTGCAACCACTTTTCATTTCAGGGAGCCGATCTCTGTCCGTATCAATAGTCCCTGTGATAAGTGTTGGTGTTTTCTCTTAACACTCCAAGTCAGGGACCAGGGAGGGCCGCGAGGTGGACATTCCCAGGAAGAAGGTAGGGTTCTCCACGGCTTCCTTCCCCAGGAACAAAGAGGGGCTCACACGTTTCCAGAGAATCTAGATGTGGTTTCCGGGCCAGTCATGGAACCACAGAGTTCTAAGGTGCCCAGCCTCGTGCCACGGCCAAAGCCAAGATTACCCCAGGATCCTAGCCAGGGACAAGATTCTGCATGTCTCGGGGACAGGCTGGTGACTGGCCTGCTCTCACATTCTTCTGCTTCCCTCCTCTGCTTGATTTCTTGAGGAGACAGGAGGCCCCTGAAAAATGAAATCTTCTCTATTTACACCCAGCGGGACCACAGAGGTGTCTTCACTAAAGGGCATAGCCATGGCAGACGGAGTGCCTAGGGTCGAGTACGTGACTTGATTCACACACACACACACACACACACACACACACACACACACACACCCATACCACAACCAAGGACTACCTAAGTATTATTAATTTTATTTCAATATTCCTATGTGAGGAAAGGTCAGATCCTGTACTAGAACGGGTGACCTTGCCAGCCCTGCAGCCAAAGTTCTCTCCTTTGTCCTCAGACGTGGGCTCTGATGTCACCCGCCGCAAGGGGTGAGCACAGGCTGCCCCCAGTGAGGACCAGTCACTGGGCCAGGGGAGCTGTTTTGGGTTTATGGTCTTAAAGAAGGCAGGTGAGGGGAAACCGTGTCAACCGTGTGAGGCCTTTGAAGCAGGTGTGCACAAGATCGGAAGCAGCTATACATTCCAAGCTGCTTACGGGAACCTATCACATTCGTACCAGATCTGAAAAGAGGAAGAAAAAGATCAGATCTGCTGCTCAGGAATACGGTTTGAGCGTGGGTTTCCCTTATGCTAAATCCCTTCCGTTTCCTTCTAGTTGGACCGAGAGAGGAGCGAAGGCCCCACTGAGGCCAAGGCCCCGGCTCTGGCCGAGTTCTCGCCCCCGCCTCTCCGAGCAGGCTCCTGCGGTGAGCAGCGCCCACTGTCTTCCTGAGTCCCTTCTAGTGTGTGGCTGGGCAGTGAGTGACAGGATCCGGTGTCCTGGGGACCGCGGGGGGGCCTGCACCCGGGCTGCCCAGAGAGCCAGCCTGGCCCGGCGGCTGGCGGACAGCGGTCTCTTCCACATCTGTCACCTGCAGCTGCTGGCCGGCTGAGGAAGGGAAGCCGGCTGGTCCTCGGGCCATGGGACGGCCACGCCGGCGAAGCCACCGTCCTCACTTCCTGTAAGGTTGGCTGCCTGAAGAAGAAAGGGGAGAGAGAGCGAGCTGCCAGCACCGAGGCGGTGTCTGCACAGAGTCCCCTCTGTCCCACACAAGCCGGCTCTGTGCAAACAGAACACTGAGAGCCTTCCCTTCCCCCAGGTCACCTGCTCCGCGGCCGGGGCAGGACTCACGTGGCCGTGCTCTTTCCTCTCAGGAAGCAGGCTGCTGGCTGCGGGGACTCAGTGAGCCATGCTGGCAGCAGTCTCGTTGTTTGTCGAGGCCACAGGACATAAATCTGCTGCTAGCGGAGCAATCTAGGTGCGGGCAGGGCCCCGGGAACCCGTTGGGCACCGGCTGTAGCTACTGAGATTGTCCCCTGCGGGGACTCTGGCCTGGTGTGGCCTGGTAGGTGTCAGGGCTCAAATGGGCCTGTCTGCCTCTCGCGGGCCGACTTTCCTGGGGTTTGCTGGCGCTTCCTCTGGGCCCTTGCAAGGAAACAGGTGGGGACATGGGGCTGGGGCTCCGCCGCGTTTCCCAGCAGACGGGCGCCAGCGACCAGGGAGGGCGGCCATGCTTTCCAGCCAGCCCCACGGGTCCCCGTTGGCCAGAGTGGCCAGGGCTGTGGCAGGAAGCGAGTGGGGCGCGGAGGCCAGGGGACAGCACAGCTGCAGAAATGCACGTATCCTGTGTGTGACAGATCTGCTGCTTGACATTCTGTTGTTTTTCTTTTGTTTCCCCTTATTTTTATTAAATTTATTGGTGCGATTATATTTTTTAAAGGTTTTCTTTTTAAGCAATCTCTACACCCAACACCAGGCTCCAACCTTCAACCCCGAGATCAAGAGTCACACACTCCATGGGCTGAGCCAGCCGGGAGGCCTTCCCTGAGTTTTAGCTAAGACTCTTTGGAAAGGTCCAGGCTCAGGTGTGGTCAGCTGGCTGAGGCTGGGGGGCGGGGGTGGTGGGGGGGGCGGGGAAGTGGTCTTTACAGTGAGCAAAACGGCAGGACGGAGGCCCCCTCGGGTCCACCGCACCTCAGTCCCTCTGGTGGCCCCCCCTCTGAGGCACCCGCTTCTGTTGGGTTTTGAGGCTGCCGGGTGCCTCTGGCCCAGGAGGTGGGCCCAGGTTTCAGGGCCGAGCACACAAGTCCCACAGACTGGGGGGGGACGGGGGGGGGGATCTTAGCTCCGAGAGGCACTGCCCCGACGGTCTCAGTCTTCCAGCCTGTGTACGAGGCATCAAGGCCCATGGCAAGTTCATAAATGGAAAGGTTAGCGGAGAACCGGTCCCGAGGGCACAAAAAGCCACTGGCAAGGTCCCTGGTCCCGCAGGGAGGGGAAGTGGCCCTTCCCTTCAGCCTGCTGGGCACAGAGGAACACAGTGCCCTCCCCTCCAGTGACTTACTCTGTGGGCCCCGCGTGGAGGACGTCATGGAACTGGAGCGGCTGGCCTGCTGGGGGCCGCATGAGGAGAACTGAGGGGCCAGAGCGGATGCCTTGGCCTTGGGTGGGTTCAGGTCCAGGATCTCAGGGGTGCGGGGGGTGCGGGGCTTGCAGGCGAAGGCCGATGTGAATTCCCTGGAACAAGATGTGCAGGCTAGAGTCACGGTTACTGCATGGCTAGGAGTCAAAGGAGGAGGGGAGGACTTGCCCTTGTGAGCACAAAGATGCCAGGCAGGCACTGTCCTGGGCACGGAGTAGGGGTGGGATAGCGCAGGGCACCGGAGGCACACGTCCTTGCCCGCAGAGAGCTCACATTCTAGGGGAGGAGGGAGATGATAGAAAAGGAATAAACGCTAAGGAGGAGACGAAGCAGAGAAAGGGGACAGGGAGCTTGGGAGAGTACTGAAGTGTGAGGGTGGCCAGGAAGGTGTGGCCGGCAGGGTAATGGCCCCCCATTCTGTCCGCCTCCTACTCCCTGGAGGCTTTTCTGACAAAGGGGGAATTAGGGCCCCAGTGGCACTGAGGTTGCTAATCTGCTGACTTTAAGATAGGGAGATTATCCTGGATTATCAGGGCAAGCCCCGGAAACCACAGCGTCCTTAAAAGTGGGAGACCGAGGGGGCACATGGGGGGCTCAGTTAGTTGAGCGTCTGACTTTAGCGCAGGTCATGATCTCACTGTTCGTGAGTTCGAGCCCCGCATCAGGCTCTGTGCTGACAGCTCAGAGCCTGGAGTGTGCTTTGGTTTCTGTGTCTCCCTCTCTCCCTTCCTCTCCCCTCCTCATATTCTGTCTCCCTCTCTCTCAAAAATAAACATTAAAAATAATTTTTTTTAAGTGGGAGAAGGAGGCAGAAGAAGAGAGTCAGAGAAATAGGTGTGCCCACGGAAGAAAAGCACACGGATGCAAGGCTGCTGGCTTTGAAGATGGCGGAAGGGGCCACGAGCCCAGGAGGCAGGAGGGCTCTAGAAGCCAGAAAAGGCAGAGAGGAGATTCTCCTGTAGAACTTGGGGAAATGGCGTGTCCTGTTTCCACCTCGATTCCAGCCCAGAGAGAGCCCTGTCGGACTCCTAACCTACCGAACTGCAAGGTGATAAATTTGTGGTGTGCAGTCACTAAATCTGTGGTCACCCGTTACTGCAGCAATAGGGAACGAATTTTAGATGCGGTGGCCGGGAAAGCCCATGCTGGGAAGATGACGTTTAGCCCCCACACGATGCTGTAGGGCAGGCATTACTGCCCCGTTTTCCGGATGTAGAAACTGGGGCCCCAAGTTTGTGAACTTTCCTGAGGTCACACACGCAACAAGCAGGTTATGAGGCCAAGGCCTGAGCCCAGTGGGGTCCTACAGCCAGCTGCTCCCCAGAGGTACCTGTCCCCCGCCCCAGGGAACAGCCTCACAGAGACGGTGGGCAGGACTTGGGGCCACGGTCTTCCTTTCCTCCAGCACCTGCAGCCACTGAAACTCGGTGCTGTTAGACAAGGAGTCCTGGGAGGGGGATGGTGGCTCTGTGACCTCCCAGCCACGCAGCTGGGGCTGGGGACCCCCCTGTCCAGCGCTTTGCTGTCTGGCTGTCACTGAGCTGGATCCACCCTCCTCCCTCCTCGACTCCTGGGGCTCTTGCTGCCTATGTGCCCATTTTCCTGACTATAACTCTGAAGACTGGAGCCCCAGGCTGTCACCCAGGGCTGTCATCACACTGAATGAGCTAATTTTTATATCATTTATAATAGTGTTTCCCTGAATATTTTCCATGTTGTACCTTTTATACACACGTGTGTTTTCATATACTTGCAGTAACAATTACATGCTGCTCTATATTCCTCTATTTTATTTATTTATTTTTAACATGTTTTGCATTTCCACATGAATTCTAGAGTCAGCTTATCCATGTTCTTTTTTTTATGTTTTTTATTTATTTTTGAGAGACTGAGAAAGACAGCGCAAGCAGAGAAGGGTCAGAGAGAGAGGGAGACACAGAATCCGAAGACAGGCTCCAGGTTCTGAGCTAGCTGTCAGCACAGAGCCTGATGTGGGGCTCGAACCTCCGAACCGTGAGATCATGACCTGAGCCGAAGTCGGGCACTTAACCGACTGAACCACCCAGGCGCCCCTATATTCCTCTATTTTTAAAAAAATGTTTATTTTTATTTATTTTGAGAGACAGAGAGAGAGCATGCATGAGTGGAGGAGGGGCAGAGAGAGAGGGAGTGAGAGAATCCCAAGCAAGCTCCAGGCTCTGAGCCGTCAGCACAGAGCTGGATGCTGGGGCTCGATCTCACGAACTGTGAGATTATGACTTGAGCCGAAATCAAGAGTTGGAATCTTAACTGACACCCGGATGCCCTCCATTTCTCTATCTTATGACCCTTATTCCGTTTGCTCTAATACTTCTGAGTAGCCTCTACTATTATTTATAATGGTTGCATGTGATTTCATCTGATGGATATACTAGTATTTCTTACGCCTTCCCCTAACATTTTGCTTTTCTTTCATTCATTGGTAATGCATACGTGCCAAGAACTGTCCCAGGCACTGGAGATCCAAGGTTAACGAGACCAAATTTCTGCTCTTAGGAAGTTCACAGAGAAGTGGGGCAGTTTGAGCAGAGAACAAAGATAAAATCATAAAATGAGTCACATTGCTGCTGCTTTTCTTACATATATAATGAAGATTTTTATGTGGTCTAGTGAGGTGGCTTACTTTTTTTTTTAAGTAAGCTCTATGCCTGACGTGGGGCTTGAACCCATGACCCTGAGATCATGAGTTGCATGCTCCACTGACCGAGCCACCCTGTTACCTTGAAGTGTTTTTTTTTTAATTTGGTTTAAATGATTATTTTCCTATTCTGCATTTCTAATTTGATATTCTTATTACTGTCATAGCAGTTAATTATTTTTAAATTGTGGTAAAAATATATAACATAAAAATTACCATCTTGACCATTTATTTTTATTAAAAATTTTTTAAATGTTTATTTATTTTTGAGAGAGAGAGAGAGAGAGGGAAAAAACACAAGTGGGGGAGGGGCAGAGACAGAGGGAGACATAATCTGAAGCAGGCTCCAGGCTCTGAGCTGTCAGCACAGAGCCCTATGTGGGGCTTGAACTCGTGAACTGCAAGATGATGACCCGAGTCAGGCAGACGCCTGACTGACTGAGCCACCAGGTGCCCCCGTCCTGACCATTTACAAATGGAGCCTGACTATATTTTAAGAAGGAACAACTACGAGAAACTAGTAAACATGACTTGGTGACCATGAACAACTCTTCCTGGCAGAGGGTTGGCCGGGGATGACGTGGGGGTGTCCGTCACATGGTCATGGGCAGGGAAGCCAGGTTTGAAGGCATGAGCTGTGCAAGCCCAGGATGGCCGGCCAGCATCACTGCGTGCGGCCTCAGAGCCAATGGGCGGCAAGGTCAGGTTGCAGGGACAGGGGATGCTGAGGTGCGCTGGCAAGAAGGGAAGGGAGAGACAGGTCTGGCTAACGGGACTAGGGATCTATAATCCCCCTACTCTGGAGCAACCAGAAAAGGGCCCAGTCCTTTTGGGGAACAAGTTGGCAATGTGTATGAAAAAACTCTTAGGTGTAGGTTAATTTTATGTGTCAACTTTGCTGGGCCACAGTGCCTAAATATTTGGTCTGCACAGGTGTTTTCTTTGGACGAGGTTAACATTTAAATAGGCAGACTTTGAGCAGATTGCTCTCCACAGTGTGGGCGGGCCTCATCAAATCAGTTGAAGGCACGCATAGGCAAACAACTGTGCTGGCAGACTGCCTTTGCACTCCAACTGCAACTCTCCCCTGGGTCTCCAGCCTGCTGGTCTACCCTGTGGATTTTGGATTTGCCAAGCCTCTACCATCATGTGAACCAATTCCTTAAACTAATTGACCCCCTACCCACTACACATCCTGTTGGTCTCTTTCTCTGGAGAACCCTGACTAATACATTGTCAAAACCAGCCTCCTCTCTGCCTAGGACACAACTTTGGTTGGGCCATGGTAGTGTTCTTGCTGGGGAAAAGGGCACCCGCGGACAAGGGGCTCCTTCTGGCTCTTCCCTCCAGCACTGGAGAAGGTGGCCCTTGGCAGAGCCCGAGCCACGACGGGGGCTGCTGCAGGGGTGGTGGTGCTGACTGGGGATGCTGGCCACTGTCCCTGACCTCTGCATGGGTGACGGCACCCACGCCTTCTGGGAGGGACCCTGCAGGAGGCGTTGGTGGAGGTCGGCTGGGCCTTCAGGCCCCCAGCACCCCTGAATGGTGATCTCAGCAGTCAGAGCAGTGAGAAGCCAGAGCCAGGAAATGGTGACGGAGAGGAGGCCGGATCAGCGCGGAGCAGGAAAAGCACGCGGAGAGGAACTTGAGGATGGCAGTCACCTGTGACTCGGGAACAGTAGAGCCGCTGCAGGAATAATGGTGCCGGGTCACAGGGAAAAGGACAAGTCCACTCCACGTGCAAGTTGGGAGGGGTCCCGCAGGATCGGCAGTCATTTGGGAGGCCGCTCATAGGGTTTCTGCTCATCAATAGGAACACTGTGTGGAAGGCAGGAGCCGTACGAGTGTTCTGGAGATATTTAATCTTCACTTGTGTTTGGAATGCGGCTGAGTCATAATCTCGCGGCTGAGCGCTCCCTGGGGCAGAGGACCCGTGTCACTGGGTTCTCTGGAGCCGCTGTCTGCATGAAGGCACGCATGACAGTGCTTGGGGGGGGTCCCCTCACCGTGCTCTGCTCGTCAGGATTCAGGATATCCCATCTGTGCGCCAACAGAACCCCGAGAGGGGTGCGGAGTGGGGTGACGGGGGAGGGACCAGAGGACACGGCCGGCGAAGGCAGGCACAGAAGCCTGATGACCGCGTCTGCATGCGGACACACAGACACGCGGACACGCGGACGCGCAGGGCTCCAGCGCTCCTCCCCCTGACTTCCTGGTTCTCAGTTTCTAGTTTGTTTCAGCTGGACGCATCGTGGTGTTGTCATCTGCTGCCCCAGAGGCCACATTCGGGGACAGACGTGAGGGGGATGAAGCATGTGTGTAAACATATGGAAACCTCTTTCTTCTTTATTGTCTAAAAGCCACAATACTTGCAGAAGGGTCATTTCCTGTCTGTGGCAAGATAGGAGCTTTGCCCTCGGATCTCGGCCGGGGCCCAGGTGGGTGTCCGTGCAGCAGCGAGCGCTCTGACCTGACCCGGGGAGCCCAATCCCCCCGCCCGTCCTTGGGCCACCGGGAGGCACCGTCCAGGCAAATGCCTCCCAGTCGGTCCCGCGGGCTCCTCTCTGCAAGGACCGTGTGGCAGCCTGGTCAACATTATCCTCCCCAGCCCCCCAATGCTAAGGGTTCTCGGAAGCAGACAGAACACAGAACAGGAACCCCTTGGTGTGGGGGCGGGGGAGGCAGACAGTGGGATCACAAGGCCTGAACAGTTGACTCCCTGGCTTCCAGGAAGGCGGTTTCACGCTAAGACTAGTTGCTGGAAGCCACGAGAATGGAACTGGAGCCTAGGTGATCTTTAAACGACCTCCGATCTGGGGCTCAGCCACGAGGGTATGGATCAGTCTACCATTTACCCAAAGCTGTGGCTCCAGGGGCTTTCCAGGGATCCCAGCAGCCAAGCAGGGCCCACCCAGCGGCCTGTCTTCTGGGCAAGGGGCTGTCCTCACTCTAAGGACCAAGAGAGAGGGGCTGGGGGAAGCAGAGGGACAAACGTCCCCCGCTCAGGCCATGCAGAGAGTCACTCTCTGTCCCTTTCTGCTGATTCATCCAACACAAATTTGGAAAGCCCCCTCCGGCCTGGTGCAAACACAGGAGCAGACCCTCTGCCTGGGGCCCCCAGGACAGTGGGAGATGGCCACGGACCAAGTGACCACAGTGCTCTGTGCCCCCGTGCAAGGGACCACAGCTGCGTGATTGGACTTTGGGGTCGGGAAGGGAGACGGGGTCCTTAGCTGAGACCAGTCAGCCGGTGACGCGGAGGCCAGGGGTCGGGGAAGTGTGTTGTCGGCCGGGGTCACACAGCCAGTGGGGAAGGGAGGTGGGTGGTCCAGCTGAATCTTCTCCCTCTTTCCTTCCTCCTCTTCCTCAGACAGAATGCCCCCTTCCCCCGGAACTTAAAGTGAGAGCTGGGGTCACGTGGCTGACATTAAGGCGAGGGCACCCATGGATTTATCCCCAACGGGGCGTTTGTGCCCTAGAGGAGCCTGGCCAACTGGGTCAGTCCACCTGGGGTAACAGGGGGGAGGTTTCTAAGGAGAACCTGTGGGGTCCCTGCCTACTGTGAAAACACTTATTCTCGGGGCGCCTGGGTGGCTCAGTCGGTTAAGCGTTTGACTCTTGATTTCAGCTCAGGTCCTGATCTCCTGGGTTATGGGTTCAAGCCTCATGCTGGGCTCTGTGCTGATAGCACAGAGCCTGCATGGGATTCTCTCTCCCCCTCTCTCTCCCTTTCCCCCTGCTTGTGCTCTCTCTCTAAATAAATAAATAAATATTAAAAAAAGAAAGAAAGAAAGAAAACACTTATTCTGGGGAGAGGACTGTTCCCACTGGTGAGCCTCAGAAATGAATTCTGCTTCCACAGGAAAAAAAGCCCCGGCTCCAGCACTGAGAGAGCAGGTCTGGCCTGGCTGACGTGGGATCTGGGTCCGGCCCTCAGAGCAGGGGACAAGAGCAGCGAAGGGGGACGGGGGCCCTGCCCAGCTCTCGCTTACTCCTCTGAAGTCTCTCATTCTGGGGCCTCCACCTCAGGGAGGTGCCAAGAGCCAGAGAATCCTGAGCTGTGGACCAACCTGCGGGAGCACGCCTACGCCTTCCGCCACTCTGAGAGGGGGGAGGAGGCCCAGGCAGCGGAGGTGAGTCCCTGTGTCCCTGGCTGGTCAGGGGCTGGGCTGGGGGACACCAGATGCCTGGTCCCCCAGGTCCCCCACCGCCCCCAGCCTCTGCCATCTTTTCCAGCCTTTGACAGGTTGAGAGATGCAGGACTGGCCCCCAGCCCAGAGCAGGCCCCAGACTCCTCTGGCTCCGCCCCACGCAGCCCTGCTGCCTCTGGAAGCTTTGACTTCCCTTCTGTCCTCCAGTCTCTGTCACCTGCCTGCGGTGGGAAAGGAAGGTGCAGGGGTGCCGGTCGCCCAGAAAAGGGCATGGGCGCAGCACCTCTGGCTGCCTGCCTTCTCAGACCTTCTGCTGGGCTCTGCTAGGCTGTCTGCTGCTCTGGGGCAGAGGCGCTCCTGGCGTCCCTGCAGCCTCTGGAGCTCAGCGACTCCTGTGTGTGGCTTCCCTCCAGGGGAGCCTGCGGGGACGGAGGCGGCCTGGGTGGGGGAGGCCCAGCCAGGGGGAAGCGTCTGCAGGGGGTGGGGAGGCTTCTCGCCTCAGGGGTCTGGAGTCTCCGCAAGGCTCTGGCCGGGGCCAAGGTCAGCCACGCCCACAGCTGGGGTGGGGTGTGGGCTTGCAGGCTGCTGACACGGTCCTGGAAACACTTCCCAATTCTACAGAAAGGTGGGGGCCCGGAAGGCCTGACCAGTCACCATGGCGGAATTCCTCTCACTCACAGGCCGCGAGGGTGTAGTCATGTTAAACGCGGCTCTAGTCCAGTGTTCTAGTGGCTTCTCCACCGTGAAATTACTCTGGCCGCAGGGCAATGCGTGGCGGAGCCAACTCAGTGGGGGCAGCCGGGGTGCTGGGAGGTTAGGTTGAGACCAGGTGAGGCCCCTCTCCCTGAGCAAGTCTCCTCGGATCTGAAAGCAGGGGCCCGGAGACCCAGACTTTCTACATCCTAAAGAACCCCAAGTGACCCATTGAAGGCCAGACTGTACTCATTGGGTGCAGAGGAAGAGAAAACACCCTTGTTTTCTGCATGGGATCCCATTTCTATGTTAGGAAGGTGATGTCTGAGGGGCACCTGGGTGGCTCAGTTGGTTAAGAGTTCAACTTCAGCTCAAGTTATGATCTCATGGTTTAGGAGTTTGAGCCCTGAATCTGGCTCTGGGCTGACAGTTCGGAGCCTGGGGCCTGCCTGGGATTCTGTGTCTCCCTCTGTCTCTGCCCCTCCCCTGTTCATGCTCTGTCTCTCTGTCTCTCATAAATAAATAAATGTTAAAAAATAAATAAAATAGGGGCGCCTGGGTGGCTCAGTCAGTTAAGCATCCGGCTTTGGCTCGGGTCATGATCTTGTGGTTTGTGAGTTCGAGCCCTGCATTGGGCTCTGTGCTGACAGCTCAGAGCCTGGAGCCTGCTTCAGATTCTGTGTCTCCCCCTCTCGCTGCCCCTCCCATACTCATACTCTGTCTCTCTCTGTCTCTCAATGATAAATAAACATTTAAAAATAAATAAACGAAACACCAAATTACTTCTCTGTCTCCCAAAAATAAACATTAAATAAACTTTATAGGAAGGTGATCTCTGGGCCAAACCGTTTCACCAACCTCCTTCTCCATCCTTCTCCCCTCCAACCTACCTTCTCCAAAAGCAAACAGCTAAGAGAGGACACTGCCCACGTTACCCCAATCACACACCCTCACAAACACGTTCAGCTTGCAGTCCCTCGGGCGTGCTGATGAGCTTCCTTTCCTTCTATGTGACAACCGAGAATTCTCAGGTGGCAGCCCCCTCCCCGTGGGCTCTGAGTACAGGTGTGGCGGCCACACTCCCCTGGGTGTCCCCGTAGGGTGCTTGGGGCCCCGTCACATGCTCCTGTGTTATCAGAGTCGAGGCTGGAGCACAGAGGAGCCCTCCCAGGACACGGCCCGTCCCGTCCTTACCTGGTGGTCTCTCCACCGCCCGGCACCTGGCTGGAGACCTCTCCCTGATGTCCTGCTGGCAACCGTTCTCTGGGCGTGATGTCAGTGGAGGCTGGAGAGGAGAGAGAGTTCAGTGGATTCTGGCTCTGGGACGTCTGTGAGGACGCTCCTCCCTGGGCTGGGTCCCAAAGCTGAGAAAAGCACAGGCCTGACAGCACCCTGGAGCCTATGGGTGAGGACCTGTTCGCTTGTGTGCGGCCTGAGAACTTTCCAGGCGGCCACCTGGGGCGCTCACAACCTGGGTGCGCAGCGTGAGCGCACCGGCCGGGGACACACGCAGCATAGGGAACCACAGACCCAGGGCCGGTCTCCCGAGCCCCCCTCTGCCTCTCAGGGAAACGCCGACTAATGTCCAGTGAGTGGTCACCCCCGGCCGCTGCTCGGCACCAACGCAGAGCAGCCGGAGAGTCGCTGACAAACTGTTCGTTGTGTGTCTGATGTTCAAATTCAGCGGAGGGTCCTGTACTTTTATTTGTCAGATTTGGCAACCCCAGAGGTGGTGCCCTGAGCTACCCGGGGCCCCTTCAGGCCTGAATCCCACAGTCCACCCACAGGGGCGGAAACTGCCCCAATCCCAGCCAGCCACATTCGGGCTGACATCGCGGAGAGGGACCAGGCCACCTGCGTCACCCTGGAGACCTTTGCAAGGAGGTGATGGGGAAGTCCCAGAGGACACTGCCAGGGGGCTCTCCGGAGAGCCTGGGGAGGGACCTATTCTGTATTTCAAATGATATGAACCCCTTCTTCTCCGGCCCCACTTTTCTGCTCATTCTACAGCCAAAGGGGTCCACGCCACTGTCAAAGCAATTCCGTGACAGAGTCCAGATTTGCTACTTCCTTAGTCCAAGCTCCTTCCAGCCCTTTCATTTGAATTTTATTTGTTTTGGGGCACCTGGGTGGCTCAGTCGGTTGAGCATCTGGCTTCAGCTCAGGTCATGATCTCACGGTTCGTGGGTTCGAGCCTCACGTCAGGCTCTGTGCTGTCAGCTCGGAGCCTGGAGCCTGTCTTCGGATCCTGTTTCTCCCTCTCTCTCTCTGACCCTCCCCTGCTCATGCTGGCTCTCTTTCTCTCTCTCAAAAATAAATAAAAACTTAAAAAATTAAAAAAAATTTTATATGTTTTGAGAGAGAGAGAGACAGAGAGAGTGAGAGTGAGCGAATACAAGTGGGGAAGGGGCAGCGAGAAGGAGAAACAGAATCCCACGCAGGCTCTGCACCATCAGCACGGAGCCCCATGTCGGGGCCGAAGTCACAGGAGATCATGACCTGAGCCGAGATCAAGAGCTGGATGCTTAACCGACAGAGTCACCAGGCGCCCCAAGCCCTTCCATTTAAAATCTCCCTGGTGCCTCTGCAATGTGGCCTCTGCTTTATAGTAAAGAGAAACAATCTTCTTTGCAAGTGTCCTCAAACCCACAGCATGGGACACCGCTTTGACTTCCAGGTGACTATGTTTTGGCCCCAACATAGTGTGGGGATCTGTTTCTGGTGCGGAGCCCGATGGGTGGCTCAGTCCAAGCAGGACAGTCTCCGCCTAAAGCTGGGGCTGGAACTGGAAATTCTCTAGTGGACAACTGGCCCGTCCGTGCTCTCTGCCCCAGGCTTATAGTATAGTTCCAGTGAATGGTGCCACCAAGATGGCGCCCAAGGGTAGGAAGTCCTCTGGGATCAGTTCTCCCAGGTGGGAGTGGGTGGAGGGAGGCGGAACCACGCCCAGCTCTCCTGAGACCCTCTGAGGTCTTTTTGGTCTTGTCACCAAATAGCAGTCCCCCCCTCCGCCCCTTCCCGGTCCCTCCACTGAATGTCACCATGTAGGTGTTCAGAGCTCCCGCACAGACAGATCCACCGGAAGCCGGGAACTGGGGGACATCGGCAGCCATGCGCGTGCACCCGGGGCTTCCTGGGATGAACTACTGTTCTCTCGCCTGTGGCTCCATTTCCGACCAGGCTGGGCATTTTCACTTCAGGCCACTGACAAGGTCTGTGACTTTGATATCCAAGGTAGCCTCGATGGAGGGGCAATGAGAACAACTCTCCCCAGGCCAAGGTCTTACAAAATTCCAAGTCACATTCTTGGCTTTTTCCTTTGGGAGCTATTTCCTTTTGGCTCTGCGGGGCCAGGCCCTTGGCTTAAAAAGAATGTACTTTCTGGCCCTGCGGTCAACTGCTCAAGCGGTTGAGGATCCCTCAGGTTCATGAGTTTTCACCTTTAGCATTGACTGAGCGCCGAGGTGTGAAGGGGCCTCCTGAGCTAATGTGCTCGAGGCCACGGTGGTGGCTCCCGCTGGGTCTGAGGTGTGGCACCAGTTCCCAGTGAGGATGGAGGCCAGGAGGCCAGACTCAGCAGCACCTCATGCGTGAGGAGCAGCTGGGCGAGGCCAGATCGGCCGGAGGGACAGGTGCGTGAGAGCCCAGAAGCGGGAGAAAGGGCCGGCGAAGCAGGAATGCGTGGACGGAGGGGTCCAGAGGAAGTCAGATCAGCCTTCTGACAGGGAGGCAATTACACAGAAGACCACGAGGTCAGGGCGGCTGCCTAGCCCACACTGTTATCTCCCTCCCTGGGCCTCTTATCTCCTGAGCCCGGCTGCAGCCTCAGAACCAGGAGCAGCCCTGCCTTGTGCATTCTTGGTTTTGTTTTTGTTTTAATTAAGCAGGCTTCATGCTCAGTGTGGAGCCCAGCATGGGGCTTGAACTCATAACCCTGAGATCAAGACCTGCGCTGAGATCAAGCATCAGACGCTTAAGTGACTGAGCCCCCCAGGGTCCCCGGTCAGGTGCATTCTAAGCACATAAACCCAAGCTCCTTGCCATCCATCCTCACGTAGAGGCTGGGTAAGAGGGAGGGACAGTGGCGACAAGACCAGCGAAGAGAGCAGACCGGCGGCCCCAGGACATCGGTCCTGGCACGTTTGAAACAGCTGGGCGCATTTGAGAGGGGGCAGAAGGAAGAACAGAATCTATACTGCAGATGCTCCTGAAAGCCTCCCTAAATGACCCAGGGAGAGCCTCTAACGTGGAGGCCTGGCTTCGAACGGGAGATCCTTGGTCAAGTACAAGGGTTGTAAGGGAGATTTAGGGGTGCTGCCCTGAGGCTGAGAGCAGGCCGGGCAGGGCGGGGGGAGGGGGCAGTTTCTGTGACCGGTTGCTGGTCCATGGAGTCCACTGAGATGGGGGGGGGCTGATGAGCAGGGTGGGGGTCCTAGGTCCCAGCCAGGCCTAAGCAGAGAGGAGCAGGTGGCAGGAGGGGACATGTGGAATATAGTCTCAGCGATCAGAGCTAACTCTGGCCAAGCAGCTGTCCCAGCTCCAGGTGGCCCTGGGGACTGGGCTCATCGTCCAGGCTGGGGTCGCCTGGTGGCTGCCCTCTGTTTTCATGTGAGGAACCAGGACTTGCCAGGGCCTCGACTCTGTCAGGGCCCAAATCAATTGTTTTGAAAATCGCAATGACATCGACCTCTCCAGCAATATCTCATCCGAGGCCACGCAGCCACCCCACCTGTGGCAGCGTCAACGGCTCCCCGCGACAGGTGGGGACAGGACCAGTGACAGGTGGGGACAGGACCAGCCGAATCCTTCCCAAATCCAGGACCGCACTGGTGATCAGTGCGAGACACTTCGGTAAAACAGGGACGTACCTGATCACTAAACGACCCTAAATGCAACTTTTCGGAAGTCCGGGCCTGCTGAACTTAAAATCGTCTTACACCCAAGTGGCTTTAGGCGGAACTGGCAAAAGTTGTTAGACCGCCTACCACCTCCACGCTGGCAGCAGAAAGCTCGGGACAAATCGGGAAGCCAGCCTCCTTTCAGCGGAGGCATATGAACGTTCGCAGCCATCACAACACGTGTATAATAACACATGCTCTAAGGTGGCAAAGCCTCTAAAACGGTTCCTAACCAGGATGGCTATCCCCCTTCCCTCGCCGCCTCACCCCCAGACTCTGGAACACCCTGGCTTCCCTCCCGCTCCGTGACCAGCCTCCCGCTTTGAACTGGGGTTTGGGAGCGTTGGAATCCAATTGTGAGCAGATTAGAAACGTTCTCAGATGTTTTTCATACTGGAATCTGACCTGCCCCTGCGTTGTTTTTCCCATCTGAATGGAGATTACAGTCTTATCTGGCCTGCTCATATCCTTTTAATTTCCTCTTGAAAATTAAAAAAAAAAAAACCCCAAAACTTTGTACATATCCGATTCGAAGCATATATATTTTTTCTGGCATCTAAAAACAAAAATACTCGTATCCCCCATCAGTCTCTGGTGGACCCAACTAGATGTTTCAAGATGTTTTGAATCTTGCTTGCGTTTGGCCAAACTCAGAGATTTCTGTCTCAGGCCGGCCTGCGAGCATGTGACCGAGCACCTCAGCACCGGAGTCTGGGGTGCTGAAGTCTTGGTCGTAAATCGACATCATCTTCTGAGACGACTGCTCTGAAAGCTCACATCAAGTGCGGCTGTCCCCAGCAGAAGTGTCGCGCGGCGGGCAAGGCGCCCCACGCTGCGGGGGAAGGGGGTTTAGAGAACAGGCCACGGTCAGGGGTGGGGGGCCGTGTGGTTGCAGGTCGGTGGGCCTCAGTGACTCGGGATCAGGGTGTGAGGCCCAGGCCCCTCTGGGGGTGTGGCCGCCGCTGCCCCGCCCCCAGCCCCCCACCCCCCCTGCGCTCTTACGTGAGGAGGGAACGCAGGTCTTGGAGGCACCCGCCTGGTAGACCGGAGGGCGGGCGCTTGTCGGGGACGGGAGGCTGCCGTTTCCGGGGTGTTGGGCCATCTGGGGAGAAACGGGATGGTCTTCCAGCCTGGAGGGGAGAATGAACAACAGCAATAAATACAGAGAGCCGGGGGTGGAGGGGGGGGCGGTTTGCTGCCTGCCAGGAGGCGGCGGCACCCGCAAATTCATGGGGTGGCAGTACCTGGAGTTCTTTTGTTAAGCCGATATGAGCAGATACGAGGTCGTTTTAAAGGTACTGGTAGAGACTGGACTGTACCCTCCTAGCTCCTAGCACTGCACAGGGACGTGTAGTCTAGCACACAGCGCTGTCTGGCTGTGGGGGACGGGAGGTTTCAACCAAACCCCGGAAGGCCGCCGTCCTCTGGTTTCTCCTCGGAGGATGCAGATTGGTGACGGAGGAATGGCCTCGGGAGACACGGTGTGCCATGTCAGCCATGACAAGAGCTAGGCAGGCACAGGCTGGGGAGAGCTTGCTCTGTGTCACCACCTAAGTGTGCCTGTGTCGCCTGGGGGGCCTCATTGTGCGGGAGCCCCCCCAGGTGTGGGAGACGGGGGACCCCCCCCCACCCTCCCCCCCCGCACCGCCCGCAGAGGTGGTGGGACTTGGCCGGCTCTTCACTAGGGGAAGGCTCTCCAGGAGGGCACGGTCCTCAACCAGGAGCCGCTAGCCACGTGCCCAGTGAGGGGCTGGGGGGAGACGGCCATGCCCAGGAGCCGGTGCTCTCCCAGGGGCTGGCTGTTCTTGAAGGTCAGTTCCAGCAGCAAAGACAAGTAGATGCTAAGCCGCCCTGAGGGGCAGGAAAGGCTGTGTGTGTGTGGGGGGGTGGGGTGGGGGGATATTCAACTTCTCCTGAACTCTGAGCTAGGGCCGCCTGGGGCCAAAAGAGGGAAATTTTCCCACAGGGCAGGCAGATGGAGAGGTGGGGGGAGTATATACTTATGTTGCATTGTTACCCAAAGATTTAAGGTACCACACACACAATGCAGGCTGGAGGGGACAGGGTGTCCTGGGGAAGAGCTTCAAGGCGCAAGGTCGGGGTGGGGGGGGTCAATTGAGAAGGACCCTGTCAGCCCCTGTCAGCCAGGGTTTGATTAGGTTGGTCCCTAAGGGAAACGAATCCCAGAAATGACGTTCCATGATGACCTTCTAGAAACCTCATTCTGGGCTGGTGGGCAGGGGACTGTTAGGGGAGAGGCGTTGAGAAGAGGTGGCTCAGGAGGGCGGAGGGGAAGGGCCCGGGCTCGGAGAGGGAAGGCGGGCTCAGGTGTTTGGGGGTGTTAACGCTGTTCTCTGAAGCAGGGGGCCCAGGGGGCAGTGGTGCTCCCCTAGGAAGCGCAGACTCGGGGTGCTGTGGGGGCGCGCCCAGCGCTTGGGGCCAGTCTGCACCGGAGTGGGGTTTGGGTGTCGGCAGTGTGTAATGGAGACCTCAGCACAAGCAGGAAGGGTGGGGGCCGGAAGCGGGGCGTTTTAGGAGGAAGAGGGGTGATTTGGGGACCAAGGCCCAAGGCAGTGGGATGTGTGTGGGGGGGTGAGTGGCCAGGAAGGTGGTCAGCAGGGGCAATCTGGAGAGATGCTGAGCGTCCCCTGGGGTTGGAAACTGCAAGGTCCCAGGAGGCCGTGGTAGCAGTAACGCAGTAACTTAAAGTCCTCACCAGACCCTGTGGACTATAAAAGGAGGGGAGGGGGTGGGAAAGCAGCCAGAGAGGGCCTGGGGGAGGGCACTTGGGGACCAGGAAGAAAGGCCGCAGGAGGGGAGGTTGAGGGTGGGACAAAGGAGGTGTTAAATGATGGCTCTGAGTGTGGACAGTGACAGGAGAGGGATCCGAATCCATGGAGGGGTGAGGCTGGGGTGGGGGGAGCTGGGGTGCTGAGGGGCACACATCTGATGCTGGGGTGCAGAGGGTCTTGAATTGTACAGGGTGACTACCTTTTTATTTTCAACCTTTCTTTCCTTGATTAAAAAACCAGTTAAGTGCTTATCATGAAAAATTAGGAAAATATAGAGACTATATAGAATGCCCTGCTCTCCCAAACCCTAGACACAACCACTACTGACATCTGGTATCTTAAATTCAAATATAGGGGCACCTGGGGTGGCTCAGACGGGTTCAACTGTTGATTTTGGCTCAGGTCATGATCTCATGGTTTGTGAGATTGAGCTCTGTGTTGCTTGGGATTTTTTCTCTCTGCCCCTCCCCCGTGTGTGTGTGTGTGTGTGTGTGTGCGCACGCGCATGCACACGCGTGCGTTTTCTCTCTCTCAAAATGAATAAAATAAAAAAACAAACACACTTTTGCAAATATACACTTTAAAAATTATAACCTTCGACCACTGTAAGTGGATGGCAGGCAGGACCTGGTTTAGAATTTGCTTTTTCACTTAGCAATATATTGTGAGGCTCTCCCCCTGTATTAAATATTCTTCTAAAACATCATTTTCAAGACCATTTTGTGTGGATATATAATTTATGTAAGCAGGCTCCTACTTCGGGCATGTAGATTCTTTCTCCCAATAATACTGCAGTGAATACTTGTACACATATCTGTCAATATCCGGTTAGTTCTCAGCATAAAGTCCTAGCAGCGGGATGACTGACTCCAGGAGTAGCGGGACCCCCAGTGTGTGCGGCACATATTGTCAGGTGTCCCCAAGATCACAGAGATTCTCGATTTACACTTCTGGCCATCCTAGATCATCAGAGCTGACTGGCTGAATGGAGTCACAGAAAGTTAGACTAACGATCCTGAGAGTTAACTTTCTGTCGACCGCAGGGAGCACCCTGCATCCTTCCCCACTGACTGACCCAGTACATGGGGTCTTGGGTTCTTGGGTTCATGACCCTGAGATGAAATCAAGAGTCGGATGCTCAACTGACTGAGCCGCCCAGGCATCCCAAAGATCACCTTAAAAATTTTAAAGATGGTCAGTTGGTGTCCTCTCTCCCATGTTAAGCAAGATGAAATTTTATTAGTGTCCATGACCACTTCCATTCAAAAATATAGTATGAGCTAGATTTACTAGTAGTTGACGCTTGCCTATATTCCAGATCCAAAAAGCAAACACAAAACCTCTTAGATATAAATGACATTCGGGGGACGATTAGGGAATACTGATCTACTACATAATATTATGTGAAGGTTAACTTTCTTAGGTGTGACCATGTGGTTAAAGACAGGATGCTCTGACTCTTAGGGGATGCGAGCTGCAAGTCTGCAACCTTCTTTCAAACAGTTCAGCAAAACGAGTATGCGTGTGTGTGTTATATATTATGCACGTAGGAGGAGACTGAGAGAAGATGTCAAGGCGGCATTGATTAATCGTTGGGAGCTGAGTTAATACCAAGCTAAAGAGAAAAAGGCCATGGTATTAGTAACTTAAAATAAACCTGAAATACGAAGCACATGATGGCTAGTTTTGGGATCAAATGACACAGGCCACCAGTCCACAGCGTGGGCCTGGAAATCCTTCTGGGTTGAGTCCCACTCGGGCAGGGTCTGGGCACGGGGGGCTCCTGTGTGCCAGCATGCACCCGCGGAGCCTTCCTGCATTTTGTCTGTGGCTCGACCCCCAGGGCCTGGATGTTCATTACAAATTACTTTGGAGTAAAACCGGAAACAGCCAAACTGCCCAGCTATAGGGGATAACTAAGTAAAACATGTCATGTTCACTTGAACTGTTTTATGACCAATGTTTGTTGAATGAATGAATAAATGCAGATTTTTTTCCCTTGCTCTCTATAACCCCCCAGTTTGTACCTGTTTTTCTCCTGCATTCTCTCTCGACAGCCGGACCGCCTGGCCTGGGGCTCCCCCAGAGCCCACAGGGGCTGGGCCCCCAGGTTCCCAGGGAGATCAGAGGCTCTGGGTAACCACACCGAAGTTTTGTTTACATAAATGGGTGGGAGCAAGGCCCTGAAGAATGAAGAAAGCCGGGCCGCTTCATGGGCATAGAGTTGCTTTAAAAACGAGTGTGTTTATCTTAAACGAAAGTTGATTGGTGTCTTAACCTCTGATGCTCCGCTCCAACAAAAGGCCTGGGGCAATGGTGGGGGCTGCAGAAAAGAAGCAACCAGAGTCCTGTCTGGGTGGACCCACTGCTCCCTCTGGGCCTTTCCTTTGCAATTACATTGGCCAACACTTGGCTTCTTCCGGGCAAAGGCTGGAGATCCTGAAATCCTACCACTTTATTTTGGGGAAGAAGAAACTTGGGGGGAAGGAGACAACGCCTTTCCCCTCAAAAATTCCCAAGAGATAAACAATGGAGAGATAAATGCTTTTCAATGTGAACGTTTTATTTTGAATTTTTAAATGCATACATCTGACACTGCAGTGAAAACACAGCTTAAGAAATCCCCGCCTCCTCGAGCCCGGACTTACACTGGGTACCCCGTCCTGTGGCCGCCGGGGGTGACGGGCCGGCACAGCGGCTCGTCGGCGCTGCGCTGCACGCCGGCCAGGCCCTTCCGCCTCGCCTTCCCCGTGTTGGTCATGATCTGGCGGAAGGAAAGGGGAGATGGGCCAGAGAAATCATCCACTTGAGCTGACCTAGAGGTAGGCATTACTACACATAATAATTAATCTATAGGCATAAGAGTCTTTGCAAATGAGTGAAGAAGGATCAGGACACAGATCATTCAGATAAACAGAAATTTGTGGAAAAACTCCTTTAGGTTTGCGTATTATGCCATTTAGCACTATAAATTAAAAAAATCAGACCATGTGAAAGAGAAGAAAACAATTGAATACAGAAACAATCACATCTCTGGGAAGACTGATTTTTGAAAGTGAGAAGAAAAAAAAGATGGGCAGATTTGGTTTCAAAAAAGGTAACCTTTCCAGTGTTGCCTGGGTGGCTCAGTCAGTTAAGCGTCTGATTCTTGAACTTGTGGTTCATGTTGGCCTTTGCGTTCATAGCACAGAGCCTGCTTGGGATTCTGTCTCTCCCCCTCTCTGCCCCTCCCCTGCTTGCATTCTCTCTCTCTCAAGAATGAATAAATAAACTTTAAAAATTAAAAAAAAATGTAATGTTTTATTTATTTTTGAGAGAGAAAGAGAGACAGCCCAAGCAGGGAGGGGCAGAGAGAGAGGAGGAAACAGAATTCCAAGCAGGCTTCAGGCTCTGAGCTGTCAGCACAGAGCCTAACACGGGGCTCAAACCCACAAACCATCAGATCATGACCTGAGCTGAAGTCGGACACTTAACTAAACCACCCAGGTGCCCTTCAAAAAATTTGTTTAAATTAAAAACAGTCACCTTCCCACATATATACTAAAGATAAGCCAAATGAACAGATAAACAACGCATTAGGAAGAAATACTTGCACAAATTTCACAGATGAAAGGTTAAGATTTTCATTAGGTAAGCATCTCTTATAAACCACTGAGTGAAAGAGTCGATGGTTGATCAAAGAATTCAAATAGCCAAGTCACAAAATAGATCACCAGTAAATAAGGGAAAAAATGACAAACTTTAGAAGTAATCAGAAACTACAACTTCACACAAAAAAGTATCATCTTTCAACTATTAAACGAGTGACAGTTAAAGAAGTGACCCCACCCACTGCTGCAGGAATCAAGGACGTTAGTAGCATGGAAAGCTGAGTAATGTTCAATTACTTTGGGAAGTAACTTGGTGTTTCAAATAAAGAGTCGTAAAGATGTTCATATCCTCGGGTGTAAACCCGGGTGAAAGAACCCCAAATATGGGAGAAGTCAAATAAATAAAATTGTTTGTTACAAAATTGTTACAGAGTAAAACTGGAATAACTTAGGTGTCCAGTAACTGGGGAAGAGTTAAGTGAAATACGGCATATTCATTCAAAATAGTAGGTGGCCATTTGCAATGATAAAGACTAGGTTATGAAAAATATGCTTATTGAAAACATTTACTAAAAGATTATAAAACTGTATGGAAATGATGCCTTCAATTATGCTAAAAGCCCACAAAAGATTAGAAGGAAATGAATACTAAAATGAATACAGTGGTAGATAGGATGGTAGGACCAAGAGGAGTTTTTCTCCTTTTTATTTTCTGAGTGTTGTCTACTGTGATTATATTATGTTAACAAGGAAATTTGTTTAAAAGAGAAATTACTGTAAAATTAGCAATGTGAACAAAGTCTGGTGCGTGCTGGTGTGGGTTTGCCCGCATGGTACGGCATTACAGTGTTACGAGACGGGACCCCCGAGGAAGCTGGCGGGGGAGGGACCATGGGCCCTCTCTACACTACTTCTTCAAATTCCTGTGACCCTAGAATTATTTGAAAATAAAAAGTGAAAACAACAATAAAGCAGACACTTTTTGAAAAGTTGGAATTAGATCTTTGATTTCTTGATTTTTGCTGAGAAGTTATTAGTGTCTGGTGTTTGAGACGGGGAGAAGAAGAAAGGGGCCTCACTGGGCTGTGGGGCCAGCATGAGTGAGCAATGGGGGGTGGGCAGTGTGGGCCGCACCTAGGCTGGTGAAGACAGGGGCGGACAGGTGGGAGTGTGAAAGCAAGCAGGACAAGAGGAAAGAGAAGGTGTGAGCTTTTAGCCTCTGGGGAGGAAATGGAACATAATAAAAAATTTTTTTTTAATGTTTATTTGTTTTTGAGGAAGAGAGAGAGTGTGCGAGCTGGGGAGGGGCAGAGAGAGGGAGACAGAATCTGAAGCAGCTCCAGGCTCTGAGCTGTCAGCACAGAGGCCAACGTGGGGCTCCAACTCACAAACCATGAAGTCATGACTTGAGCTGAAGTCGGACGCTTAACGGACTGAGCCACCTGGACGCCCCGGAAGCGGAACATAATTAAGCTTTCCGAATAAGAACCAGCGTGCAGGGGCGCCCGGGTGGCTCAGTCCGTTAAGCGTCCGACTTCAGCTTAGGTCATGAACTTGCGGTCGGTAAGTTCGAGCCCCACGTCAGGCTCTGGGCTGACAGCTCAGCAGAGCCTGGAGCCCGCTTCAGATTCTGTGCCTCCCTGTCTCTCTTTCCCTGCTCATGCTCTGTCTCTCAAAAATAAATAATGTTAAAAAAATTTTAAGAAAAAGAACCAGCGTGCAGTGCCCCCTCCCTTTGTATCTCTTGTGTGACCTGCAGAGAGGCTACTTTAGCTGCAATCGCTTCAGCTGCTGGCTGCTTTTCCGCGGACTTCCCTGGGGGTCACGGTCACGCTGCCCCATCTAGTATCCGGGGCCAACTTCACAGGCTGCCTACCCAGCAGGGGAGCAGGCCCCTCGGGTCCAGTTCCCACAGGCACCCCAGGAACACTCATGCTTCTTTCTCCCCCTCCACTATTCCACACACAACGCCCGGGTCTTTCCAAAGAAGCCTCAGAAGGTGACGCCCTCAGCTCCTGGGAAAGGGGAGCCGGTGGATACGTGCCTTCTCGCCTCTCCCTCTGCCTCCCCCTCCACTCCTGGGCCCTTCCTGGCTCACCCTCCCAGCTCCTTCCCGGAGGAGGAGAACGTGTGGCTTACGTTGGAGGGCGTTTCAGCCTCTGGAAAACCCTGTCAGCCATACCATGTCTCTCTCTCTCTCCCTTTTTAAAGGTTTTATTTTAATGTAATCTCCATAGCCAACATGGGGCCTCAGACACACAACCCTCAGAGACGCCCGCTCTACCGCCTGAGCCGGCCAGGCGCCCCGGCCACACCAACTCCTTAGAGCCACACAGGCCTATGAAATGACTCGAGGTGGATGGTATCTGTCTTCTCCAGTGGATCAAGAAATGGAGCCTGGCCTGTAGGCCAGAACCGTCTGGTTTGCTACTCAAGCACCTGAAGAGAGGTCCTTGGTGAAGAGGGCGAAGGACCCAGCCTCTCAGAGCAGCTGCTGTGCAGAGGGGCCGTTTCCTCCTCACTTGACAAGGTGGGGTGCTTGTAGCGGGAGCCCCGCGGTGGCCCCCAGGCCCCCAGGCCCCCTCTCTGGGCCCCTCAGTTTCAGTGCAGCCCTTTCAGGCTAGAAAGATCTGAAAAGATATCTAGTCCCATAACCTGTGGTCGACACTGAGTTCCGCAGAAATGCCTCAGTGGCTGTTGGGAGGGGGATGGGAAAGGGGTCCGGACAGCCACCTGCTTCGTCCAGTGGACTCAGCCTGCATCTGGGGGACAGATGGAGATTCTACTTGAAAGAAGCTTCTGCTACTAAAAAAATGCAGCTTATTGAGCCACAGTAAAAAAATGCAGCATATGATTTATCTGAATGTAATTTATTTAGTAGTAAAAGATGGTCAACACATGTCAACGGAGGTAAAAAATGTTATTTCCCATTTATTAGTTTTTGAGAATTGGTGAATCACATAAATTCCGACATGTTAATAAAGCAGTAGGAATTTCTGTGAGAAAATACAAGTTCTGTCTCTCTCACATCTGTCTATCCGTCCATTAACCCACCCACCCACGTAGGAGACAATATGGAGGCTAAAGCAGACACTGTTTGCTGTCTGCCCAATATGCATTCTCTCTTGAGCAACGGTGCTCTGATTTTATTAGCACGCAAATGCTTCTACTTAAAAATACTCCCTCTTGGAGACCCTGGGGGGCTCAGTCTGTTGAGCGTCCTCCATTGAGCTTCTGACTCTGGCTCAGGTCATGATATCACGGTTTCTGAGTTCAAACCCCACTTCAGGCTCTGCACGGACAGCTCAGAGCCTGGAACCTGCTTCGGATTCTGTTTCCCTCTCTCTCCCTGCCCCTCCCCTGATCACACACTCTCTGTCTCAAAAATAAATGAGTATTAAAAGGATTTTTAAAAAATAAAAACAAATGCTCCCTTTCCCAGACTCCCTTGCAGCTAGGAGTCACGTGACCCAGTTCTGACCAGTAAGAATCCAGTGGAGGTCGCCAGCTGGAGCCTCGGAAAGAGCACCGCAGAAGGAGGGGATTTGGTTGCTTTGCCTGCTGGGTCCTCTTCCTGACTTTCTCACGGGTTTGTGGCGGGAGTGACCTCTGCCATGTCACGGCCAAGAGGCCACAGCGTGTGAATGAGGGGGTCGCCCGCAGAGGCAGAACTACCACGGAGTGGATGAAATGGAAGCTTCCAGGCCCCCAAGAGGCCCTAGCAATGTGTTCACATGGTCCTCTGTGTTTGTGACATTTGCAAAAGTAGGATATTTTAACTGCAAGCACTTCCTACCGCTGTTCCTTCCTCCTCCTTCCTCCTCCCCGTACCCTCTCTCAGCCTCAGCTCTCCTGTCGAGAAAACGCTACACTAGCGGGACTTCCCCCATAGTTTGTTGGGAGGACCAGATTAAATGGAATCAGACGTGGGAAGCGGTCTGCACAGGGCTTGGCCTGTGACGTGTGCCGAACTAATTTCAGATGTGCCCATTACTATTGTTAAAGGTAACTAATAATAGGTTTAAATCCGAATAAAAACAAAAAGTTGAGACTCTGTGATACATATTTATAACCCTTTAACCAAGGTGACAAAGCTATTTATTTTTATTAAAAAAATTTTTTTTTACATTTATTTATTTTTGAGAGAGAGAGACAGAGCACAAGTGGGGGAGGGGCAGGGAGAAAAGGAGACACAGAATCCAAAGGAGGCTTCAGGCTCTGAGCTGTCAGCACAGAACCCGCTGCAGGGCTTGAACTCACAAACTGTGAGATCATGACCTGAGCCGAAGTCGGACATTTAACCAACTGAGCCACCCAGGTGCCCCGCGACAAAGCTATTAGGATCAGGGCATTCTTTTCAGGAAGGATTAAATGACTGTTCAGCAAAGGATGGTTGATACAAAAAAAAAAAAAAAATTCAGAAATAACCAAGCAAGGAGAAGTTGGCAAATCATCAGTCTTGACCTGCTGACGGTCATGGCCTAAAGAAGAAACGAGGCATGCTGCTTTCCACCAGAATTACGAGTGAGCAGTGCATTTCATGTGACCGTTGCCACCACGCTCATGCAAGTGTAGGAAGCGACTTGTTCTCTCGTCCCCAGCTTTCTAAGTTCTAGGTGGCCGGCAGCCCTGTTTGTGGCCTGGGCTCTGCAGCACACGGGGGCTATATACTTGCACTTGGGAGGGTCAGGATGGCAGTGGGGGAGGGGGGAGGGGCCCTTCTGGGAAGGGCGTGGCCCTGAATGGCCAGCAGAGGGTGAGCCACTGGGTCCCTGCATACTGGGAATGGCTTCCTTCCGTCCCCCAATATCGGTGGGCTGTCCCTGCTGCACTTCCACCTTCGCCCCCAAGCCAGCAGCTTCTAGATCATTGGTGGGTACCATAACCGATGCCTGGGATTACGGGAAGGAGGCCTGAGGCGGGTCCTAGACTTTAGGCCACGTGGCGGGTCTGGGGCTTGGAGCCAGCCGGCACTAGCTCTGTCTCACAGGACGGTATCTGCCATCCCACCGCCACTCCTCACCTCATCTGCATCCCTACCAATAGCACAGTTTCATCTGCTCTGTGTCTTTCGTAAACTTCTCGAAGGTGACAGCTAGGTCTTAAACGCTTTGGCATTCTGCTGTGTGTTAGGCAAATGGCCTGAGTTTAATAAACACTTTTTGAATACAGTATTCTAATACAACGTTTCAAAAAGTTAGCATCTTTCAAGTGATTTTAAAAAAACCTACAGTCTACCTCGTACATCAGAAGAGGTTTGAATCATGACTTGGGGCCACACAGTCCCTAGTGAAACATCTTCTGTTTTTAGCAGGTTCCCTCCCTGGGCGCAAGCAGCTGTGAAGATATGAACTCAGAGCCTTGTGTGTGCTGGAGCCAAAGGCACAGGAGGTACGACTCGTCTTTGAAATCAGTGCCCCCACCCCCACAGAGGCTGGCGGGCTGGCGATTTCAAATCAAGATCGGCTGATGGAGGGCAGCTTAGCAAGTCTGATGGGCAGAGATGGCAAAACCGGGGGTCCCCACTAACCTCGGGGACTGCCCCACATTCAGTTTTCTAACGAAACTTTAAAGCTGCTTCTGTGACAAGGTCCTACGGTGACCTGGTGTGGCGGGTTGAATGGTGGCCCCGAACAGACACGTCCATGTTCTAACCCCACGAATCTGTGAATGTGACATTCTGAAAAGTAGTCTCTGCAGATGTAACTAAGTCAGTGATCTCGAGATGCAGAGAGCATCCTAGATTATTCTAGATTCATGACATCTGTCCCTGTAAGAGATGAAAGAGGGAAGGGGAGAAGGCCCCAGGGAGGTGGAGGCGGAGCCTGGGGGGGTGCAGCCACCAGCCAAGGGGCCCGGAGCTACCGGGAGCTGGAGGAACACGGGAGTCTCTCCCCCAGGGCCTTCAGAGGGGGCGTGGCTGTGTGGACCTCTTGAGTTTGGACTTCCAGCCTCCAGAATTGCGAGAGAAGAAACTTCTGGTGTTTTAAGCCGTCTGGTTTACCCTAATTTGTCACTCTGGCGCTAGGAAGCTAAGACACTTGGTCTTCACATTTATATAACGGATTCTTTCTGTACTTCATTCGTATTACTCGTATCTCCACCAAAAAGGAACAAAAACCAAACCTGCGGGGAACTTTTCTGCTGGATTCGAATATTTCCTCCTAGTAAAAGGATAGTACAAATACGAGAAGGAGGCTTAGAGCGGCCGCTAGGGTAAAATGACACCATTTCCAGAGGCCATTACGCTGCGCTACTGGGTTACTGGTTGGTCTGAAAGCTCTGCCCCTTGTGCCCCACCGAGCTGCGTGGCTAAGCGGGGAGTCCCGACGGTCTGCGACTTGGTTTTTGTTGCTGTTGAAAACTCTCACCATTATCAGCCTAAGATCGCATCAGCATCTCACTATGGAGAGGGGCCCGGAGCTGCTCACACCCGAGCTCCGGGAACGTCCTCGCTGACCCTCACACGCCTGCGTGGCGGTGTCGTGGGAAAAGTCCCCGCACGGCAGGCCTGGGGTCCCCCACCGCTCCCACCTCTGAAGACGCCCCAGCATTCTCCTCACCTCCTGCCTATGAAGCAGGAGAGTCTTGCTTTTATTTATTTATTTACTTACTTATTTAATGTTTTATTTGTTTTTGAGAGAGAGAGAGAGAGCAAGGGAGGGGCAGAGAGAGGAGACACAGAATCCAAAGCAGGCTCCAAGCTCCAAGCTGTCTGCACAGAGCCCAATGTGGGGATCGAACCCACACACCGTGACATCATGACCTGAGCCAAAGTCAGGCCCTTAACCGACTGAGCCACTCAGGCGCCCCAGGAGAGTCTTGCTTTTAAAAATGCACATTCAGAGGTGCCTGGGTGGCTCAGTCGGTTAGGTCTCCAACTTCGGCTCAGGTCATGGGCTCTGTACTGACAGCTCAGAGCCTGGAGCCTTGCTTCAGATTCTGTGTCTCCCTCTCTCTCTCTCTCTGTTCCTTCCCTGCTCGAATTCTGTCTCTCGCTCTCTCTCAAAAATAAATATTTAAAAAAAATGCACATCCAAGGGGCGCCTGGGGGCCCAGTCGGGTTGGTGTCTGACTTCGGCTCAGGTCACGATCTCGCTGTTTATGAGTTTGAGCCCCACATCGCGCTCTGTGCTGTCAGCTTCGAGCCTGGAGCCTGCTTCAGATTCTGTGTCTCCCTCTTTCTCTGCCCCTCCTGTGCTCATGCTCTCTCTTTGCTCTCAATAATAAATAAATGTTAACAAAACATTAAAAAAAAATAAAAATGCACATCCTATCAAACGGAGCCCAGTCCCTTCCGGCCAAAGCAGGGCTCTTTCAAAGGGAAACAAAGCCTAGTTAGGGCTCCGGACTTTCATCAACAACCCAACTGCCTCATTTCCAACCTTTCCGGAGCACCTCCCCACTTGACTTAAAGTACACAGAGCCTCCACAGTCAGTGAGGTTCTTTTGATCCTAGAGACATGCTAAGGGCTGTGATGGGCTATAGGCTTTGACCATGACCAGAGGCAAGGTGGGGGGGGAGGGTTGGTGGTTGCGGGCGTAGGCTGGAACCCTGGCTGAGCCTCCTTGGATCATCTCCCTTTCGTTCTGGCCCCTACAGTCCATTCTCCATCTCGCAACCAGAATGAAAATAGAAGTTCATACATTCAAATAAGTCAAACTGAGTCACTCTCCTGCTCCAGTACTCTCCCAGCTCATGCCGGGAGAAAATCCCAAATCCTGGCTTACAAAGCTCCCACAGTTGGGCCTCTGGGTGTCCTCTGATGTCACGTTCCGCCAGCAGATTCTGCATTCCGGCCTGGGGCCTCCCTCCTGTCCTATCCCCATCTCGCCTCTGTTCACCGACAGCTCTGTGTGTGGCAGGGAGCTGGGGCCGCTGGAAGCAAACTGGCCCACAGGGAACTTCTCACAAACATAAAACATAGTTTCATACGAAACATAGTATCATAAGAGACCTAACCATGCGGTCATGGGTCATTGCCAAGGCTGAATGCATCACTGGCCCATGTCTCCGTTCTGCTTCTCCCCCGCCCCACGTGGTACTCACGCCCAAGTACTCCGTGGTCAGAAGCTTCTCGCCGGAGAGCTCTCCAAGCTGGGGCTGGATCAGCTCGTCTTTGTCCAGATCGGCTTCCATAATGTCATGGTCCTCCTGTTTCAAAGGACACTTGGGGTCAGTGCTCTGGGTCCCCTGTCACACATCCCCAGAGGGCTGGCTCCCCGGGGGGGCCCCCACCGGGAATGAGGAGGCGTTCGCCCAACCACAGCAACAGGTGGGTCTGCATTTCAAACGGCTTGTCCTCTGCTCATACCCTCTCGGTGAAGACGTAAGGGAAATTACCAGCCCGCCTCCTTAGAAACCCGGGCAGCCGGCGAACACCTCCATGGCCACAGGTGTGATGGGGCTCAGTAAGATGCTTAACGGCCTCCCCCCCGTCACAGCTCTCAGAACTTTCTCTGTGAGGTCAGGGCACCATACGAACGGCCAGGCTGGTCTGCCAATGACCACTAAGCCCCATTGCACCCACAGGCCTTCAGCGACGGCCACCGTAGGCCTCTCCAGCAGTGTGCGCTCGGTAAGTCAGAAGACTCCTCAAAAAGAGAAGAGCTGTTTTGCTTTCGGGAAGATGGAGTGGCCATACTTCTCCCTGTTCCTCCCGCTAAATACAACCTCAAAGCACTGGGCGCTACATATAAAAGAGACATAAGAGACCCCGAAAGACAGAGGAGGAGGAGGACTGGCTGGGTCCCCGAAGACACAAGGAGTGAAAGGTGCCTAGTTCGGGGCTCCCTCTGTTCCTTACAGATTCCACACTTGTTGCTGAAGAAGCCAGCGGCCCAGCAACATGAGTCCCCCCAAAGCCCGCTCCACTAGCTGAAGGACCGGGAAAGGGGGAGCCTAGCATGCCAGAAGTTTTAGAAAATAACCAACCACCACAGGAAATGCTGTGGTCCCGTCCCAACCACACCCGCAAGGGCCTCCGGGAGCCCAGGCTTCTGCTCTCGCTGGGCTGTCATCGGGCACCCCCACACCCCCAGCTGGGGTGATATGAGAGGTGAGCACGTAGGAGGGGGAACTGCATCCTTGCTGGGTGGTAGTGAGGGTCCCCCACGCCCAAGTGAGAGTGGAGACCGTGCGGAGAAGCCTCCCGCCGGACAGTCACCTGACATCCCCTTCCTGTGCTCTGATCGTGTCAGAGGAGGCCTGGTGGAGACGCAAGGCTTTCACCCCTTTCTGGGGTGTCGGGCGGCTCTGTGGGCAGCCTAATGAGGCACCCCTTCCTGTGTCTGGTTAGGGAGATTCTAGTAGAGGCCGAGCAGGGATCCAGAATGCCCACCCTTTCTTGCAGGAACAAGGAGCCTCCTCCCATCCCCCCACCACCCCTGGGTGTCAACAGAGGCTGAGTGTAAATCCTGGATGTCTACTCACACCCAGTGGCAAGGAGGAGCTGCACCCCCCTCCCCGCCCCCCTGCCAGAGCAGTATCATAGAAGCAGCAAGCTGAAACAGGAGGTTTAAATTAGATCAAAAGTCTTACACTACTCAAAATACCTGGGTTTAAATAAAAAATCACTCATCACACCGGGAACCAGGAAGCTCTCTCAAACTGAACAAAAAGAGATAATCAATAGATGCCAACATCGAGATAACGGAGATGCTACTAGAATTATCTGACATAGCTTTTAAAGCAGTTTTCACAAAAATGCTCAAAGGAGCAGTTACATTCTTAAATGAAAAATTAGAAGTCTCAACAACATAGACAAAGAACAAAAGAAACCCAAGGCAAGCATGAGGAAGGAAATAATAAAAAGAACAGATATCAGTGAAAAAGAAGAGAGAATAACAAGGGAGAAAACAAGTCAAACAAAAAGCCGATTCTTTGTAAAGAATTATAACAACATCATGCCTCTCGCAAGACCGACATGGAAGACGCAGAAGGCACAGATCACCAATGTCAGGAACGAAACAGAGATTTACTACAGAGCCTTCCGGTGTCAAAAGGATAAGAGATCACGATGAGTAACTACACACACACGGTTGACAACATAGACAAAAACACAATCACAAAATATGAAATTTTGATATAATTTTAAGATAACTTGAAAAGTCCTATTAAGGAACTTGCTTCATAGTTTAAAAGTTCTCCCGAAAGAAATCTCTAGGCCTACATGGACTCACTAGAGAATTCTATCCAACTGTAAGAAAAGTACCACCAGTTCTATATGTCTTCAAGAAAACAAACCAAGAAGGAACACGTTTTAATTCATTTTATGAAGCTTTTGTGTTACCAAAACCAGACAAAGACAGCACCATATAAAGAAAAATACAGACAAATGTCCTTCATGAATAAAAATGCAAAAATCCTTAACAATCAAGGTAAAAGAAAGGTAAAAAAATAAAAGCCCTAGCAAAATTTTAACAAATAGAGCAACAGATCAATGATGTTAAAAGAATTATACTCTATGACCTACTGGGGTTGGTTCCAGCAGAGCAAGTGTGGTTCAATATTTAAAATTTAAACATTGTAATCCATAATATTAACAGGTTTGTGAAGAAAAAAAATCATATGATCATATTAATGGATATACAAACCATGAAAAAACTCAACATGACAAAAATCCTCAGAAAAATAGGAAAAGGGGTCCTCGATAAAGAACGTATAACTAACATTACACTTACTGATCAGAGATGGGATGTGGCCCTTTAAGACTGGGAGCAAGGTTGGGGCGCCTGGGCGGCTCAGGAGGTTAAGTGTCCGACTTCAGCTCAGGCCATGATCTTATGGTTCATGGGTTCGAGCCCCACATCGGGCTCTACGCTGAACTCTTGCTTAAAGCCTGGAGCTTGCTTCAGATTCTGTGTCTTTGTCTCTCTCTGCCCCTCCCCTGCTCACACTCTGTCTCACTCTGTCTCTCAAAGATAAATAAATGTAAAATATATATATATATATATATATATATATATATATATATATATATATATATAAAGACTGGGAACAAGGCAAGGATTCCTGCTTCCACTATTCTTATTCAATATTGTGCTAGAAGTTCCAGCCAGAGCAATAAGACAAGAGAAAAAAAAAAAGGAAATAAGAAGCTTATAGATCAGAGAGGAAGAACTAGAACTGCCTCTATTTGCTCCTCCCCAATCACTCTTTCTCTCAAAATAAATAAATGAACATTAAAAAAAAAAAAGAGAACTGTCTCTATTTACAGATGCTATGATTGTCTATGTAGAAAATCCCAAGGAATCAACCCCTCAAAAATCCTAGAACGAATAAGTGAGTTCAGCAAGGTCACAGGATATAAGATAAATATACAAAAATCAATTTCTATTTACTAGTGATGAACTTAATTTAAGACACTGAAATTAAAGATACAGTATTATTTATAATTCACAAAAAATAAAACTAAAAATTCTTAGGTGTAAATCTAGCAAAACATGTATCGGACTTGTAGGCTGAGAATATATATATATATATATATATATATATATATATATATATATATATAAAATGCTGATGAGAGAAACTGAAGATCTAAATAAATGGAAAGACCTACCTTGTTCATGAATTGGAAGACAACATAATTGTCAGTTGTCCAAATTGATATAAGAATTTAATGTAATTTCTATCAAAATCCTGGAAAGACTGCTCTGCAGATATAGACAAAATTATCCTAAAATTTATATGGAAAGGGCAAAAGGACTAGAAGAGTTAAGAAAATTTTGAAAAATTGGAATAAGTTGGGAAGAATCAGTATAACCAGTCGAGACTTGTATATAGTGACGGGTTTTAAGACTATGTGCTAGTGGCTGAGGGACAGACACGTCGATGAGCAGAACAGAAGAGAGAACCTCAAAACAAGTGTACACAAACATGTCCAACTGATTTTTATTTTATTTATTTATTTATTTTTTTTGAGAGAGAAAGAGAGAGTGCGAACAGGGGACGGGCAGAGAGAGAGGGAGACAGAGGATCTCAAGCAGGCTCTGCAAAGCCAGACGCAGGGGTCAAACTCACAAACCATGAGATCATGGCCTGAGCCAAAATCAAGAGTCGGATGCTTATCTGACTGAGTCACCCAGGCTCCCGTTGCCCCTGCCCAACTGACTGTCGACCAAGGTGCAAAAGCAGATCAATGGAGGAAGGGCTGCCTTTTCAATACATGGCACTGGAGCACTGGACAGGCGTATGAAAAAAATGGACCTCAATCTGAGTCTCGTGCCTCATCTAAAAATTATTTCAACACGGATCATGGACTCAAATGTAATACTATCCAATTGTTAGGAAAAAACAGGAGAAAACCTCAAAGATCCATGAGTCAAAGAGTTCTTATACGTGACACCAAAAACCCAGTCTATAAAAAGAAACATTTGATCACTTGGATTTAATTGAAAATTAAAAATCTTTTGCTGCAAGACCCTGTGAAGAGGATAAAAAGCTATAGACTGGGAGAAAAGATTTGGAAACCACATATCTGACAAAGGACTAGTATCTAATTATAGAACATACCAAAAACTCTCAACACTCACATAAAAAATTCAAACAATGCAGTTAGAAAATGGGCAAAAGACACGAAGCGACCAAAGTGGATCTATGGGTGGCAAATAAGCACCTACAAATGTTCAACATCATTAGGCATCAGGAAAATGTAAATTAAACCACAACGAGATGTCACTTCCCATCTGTCAGAGTGGCTAACATAAGAAATGCTGGTGAGGGGGTGCCTGGGTGGCTCAGTCGGTTAAGCATCTGACTCTTGATTCTGGCTCAGGTCATGATCTCACAGTTTGTGGGTTTGAGCCCCGCTTCGGGCTCTGCTCTAAGAGTGTGGAGCCTGCTTGGGATTCTCTCTCCATCTCCCTGCCCCTCCCCTGCTCCCTCTCTACCTTTCTCTCTTTCAAAATAAATAAACTTAAAAAACACAAAAAGAAATGGTGGTGAGGATGCAGAGAAACTGGATCCCTCATCCACTGCTGGAGGGAACACAAAACTGGTCCAGACACTCTGGAAAACAGTCTGGCAGTTTCTTCATAGGCTGAACACGCAGCTACATCCGAGTGAGCAATTACACTCTCGGGCATTTATCCCAGAGAAAGGGAAACTTCTGGTCATACAGAACTCTGTCCATGAATGTTCATAACGGCTTTCTTGTAATAACTCAAAACAGAGAAGGACAGATGTCCCCTCCAGGAGAACCATGAGGCAGACTGCGGCACACCCACACCGGGAATTACTGATACACACAAACCTGGATGAATCTCCAGTGAGTTATGTCGTGTGACGCAAACCATTCCTCATGGCTAGAAACTATATGATACCATCTACATGACATTCTCAAACTGACAGAACTGTGAACTGGAGGACAGAGTACTGGCTGCCAGGGGTCCACGGAGGAAAGGGGGCGGGAGGGGAGGAGAGGTGGCTGTAGAAGGGATCCTGGTGGTCTTGGAGATCCTTGGGTCTTGAGTGTCTCAACGGTGAAACCCTGGCTGTCATATTATATGTGGGTCTGCAAGATGCTGGCACTGGATGGAACTGGGTGGTGGGGGGAGCTGCACTGTCCTCTGAGGTTAAATTATAAACATCAACACAAAACGGACCAGACTTCACCTGGCAGGTCCTAAGGAAAGAATGTGCCTGCGAAGGGGGGTGGGTGGCGATGGAAGTGGGAAGGGGGAGGATGGGGCCCTGAGGAAGCCAGCAGTCTGAGAGCTGCTCGTCTTGGGGCGTAGGGATGCCCCAGGCCTGGTGACAAGGGCCCCCGAGACCATCGGATCAATCCTTCCCCCGATTTCTTGCCCACTCGACAACCTGTAATTTGGCTCCTCTAAACTTGGCAGCAAGGAGAAAGAGCATTCTATTCTATTCTGCAAGCCTGTGCTCCCGGTCCTTATTTTCCAACCAATTTCTGGTCGGTCTGGGTGCCCCGGGATTTCGTGAATTTGCTTGATCTGAGTCAGTTTTCAAGGGATCTGACGCTCACCTTCCCGTGAGGGCTGCCTCAGGCAGGGCTGTTGCTGGGGGACAGGCCGTCTCTCTAAGTTCTCTTTGGCACATAGATGGACAGTGCCATCTGCCATCACTAGATAATGTCACCTAGGGCAGGCTGTCTTATCAAAAGGGGGTTTGGCTTATTCGAGGTGGTCCCCGAAGGCACGGAGCCTTCTCTAACAATCAGCACTGTCTTACTCGTGGCCCGGGCAGCTGAGCAGACACCCCCTGTCCCGCCAGCTCACACACGACAGCATCTATGTGATGCCCTCGTGGCCACAGCACCATTGAGGAGCCCACCTCGCATTTATTTCCATGGCACTGTACATCTTAAGTGCTCACAGTGACTCCCTCTGGATTACTTCTACTCACCTATTTTGTCTGGTGTGGACCCTGAACCTGAGAGAAGTGACCAGTCCACAGTGACAGGCTGTCGTGGAGGCCAGGAGCCCAGACTTTAAGCTGGGGGCAGCCCCTTTCTGCCCAGATCTTTTGAACCCCGCCACGTGGGGCCCCGCAGAGGAGCCTGCTTCTGAGGAGGCTGGGGTTGGAGCCCCTGGGTCCTCTGCAGCCGGAGGGTCCCCACGCCTGGCTGAGATGGAGCTCAGCAGGGTGGAGAGTGAAGGGCAGGGGTGCAGCAGCATTCTGGAGCCCTCGGTCTCATCCCTCTCCTTCCCGTCCCGTCTAATCCCAGAGAATGCACTCATGTCCTCCCTAGAACACCCGCTTCTCAGGCAATCTCAGCCCCAGACTTGACTCCCTCTCCGCAGTCAGGGCACCTACCTCCACCGCCCGCTGCCTCGCCTGCCTCGGCACCTCCGCCCGGCGCTAATGTACCTGCTATCCTGAAATTTCCCTCGGGGTCCTTGCTATCTGCGAGGCCCTGCCTGGGGTCAGCTCTGGGACAGCGAGGTGAGCGTTACAGGGTCGCCCGGGCTTAGAGTTTGGTTTACTAAAATGCCCACATTTTAGCCATCGACTAGTGTGTACATTATAGGATTATTTTAGGAAAATGGCTGTTCTCTGGGACCAAAAGCAGCAAGCTCTGTGGTCAGGGCTGAGTGGCAAGGGAGCTCTGGGCACTGCAGTAGTATTTCACCTTGCTTCCAGGGACCAGAGCCTCGCAGGCACTGGCTGGAAATGGGCATATGATTCACGGTTTCGCGGGTGATATGCCACTTCCCTGCCAGGGCGGAATAGGAAACGTTAGGAAACAACACACACGTCCACATTCCATTTCGATGAAAAAAATCAGTGGTCGATGGCTAACCTCAGCCAGTGCACGCAAGGGTGCTTCTTTCCCCTGGACGGCAAGTACCTAAGGAAGACACTCCCTTGCAAATCAACCTCCGGCGCACACACAAAGGAGCACATACACTCTCAGCACGAGTTAAACTTGCTGGTAAGAGAGTCACTGGAATACTTAGGCAGTTTTCTTCTTTCAGTTAAAACAAGTTGAAGCGGTATCTGTTGTTGCCGCTGTTTAATTACAACTAGTTTATAATGAAACTTACTGATAATTGATAGGCCCTCCCCAACCTCTAGAGGCACAGGGCAATTCCTACATTTGGTCTTTAATGTATAAAACTGTTCAATGGACGTTAACTGGAAGTGCAGTGTAATATGTGAGTGCGGGGCCGGAGACAGAAACTGGGGTCCGCGGCCAGCCTGGAGAATTTGCTTCCTCTGGCGGCATGTGGTAGATAAAGAAGCAGCCAGAATATCAGGTTAGTGTGAAATGCACAAAGGCAGGAAGACAGACATAGAAATCATTGCTAAGTTGATAGTTCTTGGGGAAGAAAGCGTTGTACTGAGGCTGTGAATTTGGAAAGACATGATTCTTGTCAGCGTGTCTCAGTCTCTCCATCTGTCGGATGAGATCATCTTCCTGCCTCCTTGAAAATCACGACTTACTGACTGAGGACATTTCTTAAGTTCTCTGGTTTTGAAAGCCATATACTGTATAGACAGAGACAAGTCACGGCCATGGCTTTCCTAAGAAACACGACCATCGGTGAGAAGGAAGCGGAGGCATGTTGGGACTTCTGAAATGTACAGAGCGCACGTAAAATGAGCCGTGCCCGTTGAGTCGGGAAATGCAAGTTAACAAAGAGAAGCAAAAGCTTAATTCAGTGCTATTCAATCCGTTCGCGGCAGCACTTGGGAAACTATGTGCAGAGGGAGATTTGGGGAGGCAGAGGAAAGCACTAGATGCGGTGGGAAATGTAAGCAGAGAGCCTACCAGAAACGATGCTGGCTGATAGCGGGGCCCTTGCTCTACTTTCTCAGTGGGTGCCAAGCGGATTAAAACCACGGAGGAGGTCTAAGAACTTTCTGAGACGGACAAACCCAGGAGACGGTCCGTGATAATTAGAGTGTATGAGGTCGACCTGGGAGCGAAGCAACGACTTTTCATTAGTTTCCTCCACTTTGGATGGGAAGAATTTTACTCCCCGTGCTCCGGTGCGAGAGGCTGGGTGCAGCGGCGCCCCAGGGCCAGAAGGCACCCTGTGAAAACAGCACCAGCCACACTGCTAACTTTTCCCGGCTGCTTGTGAATTCCCAATTAAACATATTTTGAAATCTACTTTGTGAAGCAAGGAGCTGATGCATAAGGAACCGCTTCAAGAATGGATGCCTCATTACTACGGGTTTTAAATACCATTGTTGCGAGGAATTTTACTAAAATTACTGGTCTTTATGTGCTGGAGCAGAATGCATCAGATTACTAAAGGTGCAGCTCGGTGATAACTGATTATGTCCAGAAATGAAGAATGACTCATAAAAAAGGCACTTGAGCTGCGATGAATTTAGATGTCCTAATACGAAGCTTCCCCGTAGCAGCTCGGTGATCTTATGACACCACAAGATTCTTAACTGGAGGCTTTAGATACATAATACTCCAGACAAACCAGATCCTGAGCAATTGGCCTGAAAACAAAACTAAGGTTGACCACTCAATGCATTTGAAAACTCAGATTCTTCCAGATATAATGCGGAGAGCAGAATGTATTCAAGTGGTTTTACGTATGACAAGTGCAAGTATCAAGTGTGTTTTCCACTTGAAATAATTACAAGACTTCTACCAGCAGTTTAAATTTGAGACACCTTCTCAGAACACTGAATTGTAAATCTCGCTCTTTGTGAAAGTGAGGGAAAATCACTCCACGTGGGAGAGAAAGGGTGGACCGAGGTGAGCGGGCGGGCAGTAGAACGAGCGTATTTCCCCAGCGGCGCGGACCCTTTGCGTTTCTGCAGCTCCAAGCGTGTGCCCAGGACTGCGGATGCAGGCAGGTCCCGGATCCTGGAGGACTCGGCGTGATGTTAAGTCGTTCTAGACGGCGACTTCCTCATTCACAGACTGCATCCTGGGGTAACGACAGCTGGTCTAACCACCAGCTCAGTTCATAACTAACCGCACGACAGAAACCAGAGAAAACCCAACACCCTTTACTTCCCTGACTTATTTATTTGTCTATTTGAGAGGGGGAGGGGAGGAACCCAGAGAAAGAATCCCAAGCAGGCTCTGCATTGTTAGCACCGAGCCAGGCGCGGAGCCTGATCTCACAGTGAGTTCATGACCTAAGACGAAACCAAGAATCAGATGCTCAACCAACTGAGCCACCAGGTGCCCCTCCCCGATTCTTTTAAGCTATTGTTCAAGTTGCTTGCTTAAACTTTTTCTGAAGTCTAAGTCAAAACAGCAAGATATATGGAGAAGGGGGCTTAGCTGTTCTGTGAAAAGCAAGCTTCTTACAATATGGAGAACACAGCGTCAGAAAAGACTTGAAGGCTTCAGAGGACTGGAAGTCAAAGACCAGAGCCAAAGGCACGGCAGGGTCCAGAGATCATGGCTTCTGCAGACAAGTGGACTCGGGTAACCTGAATTGTAGTTCCTTCTAAACAGGGGTCCCATGAGTACGTTCAGGAGGTGGGGGGGCTCAGGGGAGCAAAAGACCCCGGGACCAAGCCTGGGTGTGCCCCCCGAATGGGAGTGAGCAGGGGTAGGGCTCGCCAACAAGAACCCCCCCCACCCCAGAAATGGAAACCACGCCTCTGACATAACGAAGGTATTTTCTTGTGTGTCAACAAGAATGTCATAAGGAAAAACTATTATTCAATAAACCACATATGTTCTGAGCATTTAGATGAACCTCGAAGTCCTCATAGAATCTAGACGAAGGAGATTGGAAAAGTATGACTCTGTCCGTGTTTCTCAGGTCCCCAGCGTGGGGTGGGGACAGAGGGCAGGGCAGGAATCTGATTTCATTCAGTTTTTCAGGAAAAGCCTCACAGGCCCACTGTTGCTGGAAGTCTGCGCTGGCAACAGGCTCCTTCCCCTCTGTTTACCCATGAGGGTGCCCACCTTCTCTTCTCCTTGCACTCCACCCCCAGCTCCATCCTGGCCACCCGCTCACCAGCCTCAGTGCCAGCTCTGGCCGGGCTCTATAGGACGAGCCACTGCTCTGGAAGACTCTGGACCGCTCCAATCCAGCCTGCTCTGGATTATGCTGTTAATGTTAAAAACAGCTAACACACAGCGGGTCTGCGCTAGTGTTTTACAGGGATTATGTCATTCGATCCTTGCAACCACCTGATGAAATGGGTCTTTATATTCCTACTTTATGGATGAGGACACTGAGGCCTAGAGAGGTTAACCAACTTGTCCAAGGCCACACAGCTGGTAAGGGGTGGGGCAGTCCGATTCTTGAACCACTTCCTCCATATTCAGATTTAGCCAATCACTGTCCCATAGTCAGCAAGCATCTATCACTTTTTAGGGTCTCTGGGGGAGCATGGAGAGGCTTCTGTGCCTGGCCCCACCTGTTCCCTGTCACCTTGGCCTTGGAATGAGGATACGGGCAGCACACACGACACAGACTAGAATCTGACCCAAGACCCCAGTGAGCTGCAAGAATAAAGCGACCTGCCAGGGAGATACCTATCAGGGAGCAAGGCCGTGTCCCAGCCTTGGCTTTAACCTCCCCCCCCCATCCCCACATCCCCAGCTTTTCTGGGTTAGATTTACTCTGCATCGCTCCAGAAGGAGGAGCCAGTGGATACTGTCTGGACAGAAAGGAAGAAAAGGAAACGATCATTTTCGTGTGTGTCCATTATGTGCCACAGGTTAACTCATTAATCTTATTACGACAGTTCCATAATGATTATTTATCCTTATTATTAAAAAATTTTTTATGTTATTTATTTATTTTTGAGAGACAGAGACAGCACAAGCAGAGAAGGGTCAGAAAGAGGGTCAGAGAAGCAAGGGAGACTCAGAATCTGAAGCAGGCTCCAGGCTCTGAGCTGTCAGCACAGAGCCCAACACGGGGCTCGAACCCACGAACCGTGAGATCATGACCTGAGCCGAAGCTGGATGCTTAACTGACTGAGCCACCCAGGCGCCCCATCCTTATTTTTATAGATGAAGAAATAAATCTGGTAGTGAAAGAAAAGATAACAGTAGGCTGGGGTCTCACTGAGTACGGCCTTGAATGCCACTGTTAGCATTCTATTATGTAGTGGGCAACACAGAACGGTTTTTTCACAAGGTTTTATTACATTTTCTTAAAGTTTATTTATTGAGAGAGAGAGCAAGTGCAGAGTGCGCATGTGTGGGAAAAGGGGCAGAGAGACGGGGAGACAGAGAATCCCAAGCAGGCTCCATGCTGACAGCGGGGCTTGAACCCACGTACTGTGAGATCATGACCTGAGCCAAAATCAAGAGTCAGACAGTTAACCAACTGGAACACTCAGGCACCCCAAGATTTTATGTTTTTGAAGTCATCTTTATACCCAACATGGGCCTTGAACTTACAACCTAGAGATCAAGAGTCACATGCTCCACCGACCAAGCCAGCCAGGTGCCCCCAGGAGTATTTTTTTTAAAGAGGGAGCATGTGAACATGCAAATGGGTTAAGCCACTCTGGAGAGCAGTATGGCAGGAGCTGGTAAAGGCGACACTCTTACGCCCGGGGACGCGGCAAGCCGAGGCCCAGAGGAGCGTCTGCGTGTGCGAGGAAGCTCCCGGCTGCGCCGTGGGAAACACAGCAGCAACGTGCTGTCTCCCGGGAAAGAACGGATAGAAGCGTCCAAGGGAACCCACGCAGCAGTTAAGTGGACGAACCAGGCCGCGTGTATTGGTATGGGTGCATCTCTTAACACATAACATTACATGGAAAAAGCAAGTTGGTAAATGATCCATAGATACTATGCCATTTACGTAAAATTAAACCCCATGAAACAACAGTGTATTTGTTTACGGAAACAAAATGATATTATAAGAGTACAGACTCCTCCGGGGAACTGTGTACACCCGACTTCAGGACAGCGGGTTGATTCTTGGGAGAAAGGGATGGGGGGAAGGGGGAAGGGATAGGTCCGCAGCTGTCCGTTGTATTATTTTCTGTACTTTCTGGAAAGATTAAAATGTTCCCCAATTTGAAATCAAGTGCTGGTGTCCCCACATGCCCTGAGCCCTGCCCTGGGAAGATGGTCTGGCGGCCACATGCAGGCCGGGGAGGAAAGAGATGTGGCCGAGCGATCAGTGGGGCCCGGAGATGAGGCTTAAGCAAGGATGTGGAGCAGAAGAGGAAATGAACAGGAAGATGAAAGTGACTTTCAGAATGATGAGCTACAGTTTCCGGAAGATGACAAAGTATGAGCGACAAGGAACAGTCGCAGGTCACTTCGCCGTGTGAGGCGTCTGGGCGACTGGACACGGCGGCAGTTTGCTACCCTCCTGGTCTGTTAGTGCTCACGTGCGCCTTGGCTCACCTTACTGAGTGAGCGCCACCCGGTTAGACGCTGGGGTTGACTCTCGTTCGGGCAGCCAGCAACTGGCCCACTTAGAGAAACTGGCCCTTGCACATGGCAGAGTCAGGACCCCAACAAGGGTCCCTGGTTGTGAGATGGGTGATGTGTTTTTAAGCCGCAATGGCTCTTTAGCCCAGAATCCCGTGCCTCAAAGCTTAGTTCAAGTACAGAAAAGTCAAGTCCCATCAATGACAGACTGAATCCCCGTGGCCGCTTTATTTCTCATTCTGAAGCAGTAAATGCGCACTCTTTGCACTTAACGATGAGGAGTGATGATGTGACATGCAATATCTTCTAGCAGCTTCCTTCCTCTCAGAATGAATTCAGCTCACGCCCTTCTCAAGGCCCTTGGTGATCTGACCTTTGCTACTTTCTCTGCTCCAAATCCTATTCCCTCCCCATTTCTCCTTGTTCCAAGAACACCCAAGTATGCTTCTATCTCAGGACCTTGACACTTGCTGTCCCTACGGTCACGGGGCCTTTCCCACCTGACTGCTCTTCAAGGCACCGTCATGTGACATATTATACTTCTAGCTGCTCGTTTGTCTAAGGTCTGCTTTCTCCCGATGGAGTATCTATTTTGCTTACTGCTGTATCCTTAGAGCCTAGAAGAGTGCCTCCTGGCATCTGGTAATAGGAGCGTGAGTGGGTCAGGCAGCTCCCCTCTTCAGAAACCAAGTACAAAATGTGACAGACTTATTAAAAACCATCACTTGAGAACACTGGAAAATGACCAGGGGCAGGCAGCAACCCGAGAAGTGTTGGCTCACTGGGGAGGCCCCCCGGCTGCAGGGCGAGCACGACGCGTCCATGGTCCACTGGCCTGGGGGAGTTCGCGTCTATTTCGGGCAGTGAAAACCCACCTCCTCACCAGCTGAAGGTGAGGACTCGGCAGCACGCAGCAGACCAGCCAGACGCTGAAGGGGGATAATATCTGGAAGCAAGGAAGCCACAGAAAGACTGAGATGATAAAATCTCCATGCATCTGTGACTCGTTGCTAAACTACAAATACAGGCAGAAAGCCCCAGGGGCGGGGACAGTGAAGATTAAAGTTTGGGGCAACTTGCAAATTTTCTGCACTTTTAAATGCATTCCTCGACCTACAAGGTTCAAGTGGCAGCAGCTGGAAATCTTCCTGACTTCAGGTGTGTAAACATCATCTCTGACTGGCCGTCAGACTGCAGAGGGAACCCTTCAGAGTGGGGACAGTGGCGGAGAGGCCACTGGTCATAGACCACCGGGGAGAGAGACTGCACAGCCAGCGACCAGGCAGGTTAACTGTTTACTAAAACAAACAGAACCACGACACTCAGGAGAACAAAACATAATCTGGAATCACCACCACATATTATCTGGATGCCTCGCTTTCAGCCAAGAGCATCACTAGCCGTGGTGAAGACAGAGGACATGTGGCCTGCTCTCAGGAACAATAACTGGTAGAATGAACTTTGAGTAGGCTCGGATGTTGGACTTCGAGGACAAAGACTCCAAAGCAGCTATTATAAAAATGTTTAAAGAATTAAAGAAAAACATGCTCAAGAGTTAAAGGCAAATATACTAAAAATGAGTGAAAAAACCCCCAGAAAATCTTGACTGGGAAATGGACCAAATGGGATTCTAGAACTGAAAAATACAGGAACTGAAATGGAAAACGCAGTGGATGGGCTTCCGCATCGATGTGAGATGGCAGAGGAATCACTTAACTGGAAGACAGAGCTACAGAAATATCTGGCTCAAAGAATAGAGAGAAAAAAAACCCTGAAGAAAAATGGGGAAAGCCTTAGGGATCTGTCAGATCGTATCAAATATTCCAATGGCCGTGTGATTGGATTTCTAGAGGGAGTGGGGAGAAAGGGGCAGAAAAATTACTTGAGTAAAGAATGGCTGAAGACTCCCCAAATTTGGCGAAAGACCAAGATTTATCAACCCAAGACGCCCAACGGACCCTAACAAGGATACGTACTAAGAAAACCACACCTGGACACATCACAGTCAAATCGCTGGGAGCCAAAATGAAAAACAAAATCTCAAGGAGCAATGGAAAAGAACTCGTCAGGTAGAGGGAAACAATGAAAAGTGTTAAGATGAACAGAACGGCTGGCTTTTCCTGGGCAGCACTGGAAGTCCGCAGACAAAGCACCGGCACGGTCAAAGCGGTAAGGAAAGCCTGGTGGCCAAGAGACCTACGTCCAGGGAAATGAGCCCTCAAAGATGAAAGTGACGGAAAGACAATTCCAGATGTTAAAAAAGAGAGGATTTGCCGTCCACGGGCCTGAATTACCAGAAATGCTCAAGGCAGTGCTTCCTGCGAAAGGGAACGAGTATCGGATGGGAACTTCACCCAGGAAGGAATGAAGAGCTGTGGAAATGGTAAACATGTGGGCGGAGACACAGAAACATACTTTCCTCGAATTTTTTTAAAAGATGTCGGACTATTTAAAGCGAAGAGTTGTAACACCGGTCGATAACAAATATAGATGTAGTATATATGGCAACAGGGCACAGAAGAGGAACAGAAATGGAGCCACACGTGTGTGAAGCTCTCTTACCAGAAGCAGGTCAGTACTGACGAGAAGTGAACTGTGGTAAGTAAAATGCGCCCCCTGTAATTCCTAGAACCAAGTTAAAAGGAAAAAGGCAAATACAGGGAAAAGCTAAGAGAGTCATTAAAATGGTATATTGAAAATTATTTGTTTTTTTAAAAATATTTTTTTAATGTTTATTTATTTTTGAGAATGAGAGAGACACAGGTGTGAGGCGGGGAGGGGCAGAGAGAGAGGGAGACACGGAATCCAAAGACAGGTTCCAGGCTCTGAGCTGTCAGCACAGAGCCCAACACGAGGCTTGAACTCATGAACCGTGAGATCATGACCTGAGCCGAAGTCGGATGCTCAACAGGCTGAGCCACTCTGTGCCCCCAGAATATTTGTTTAATTCAAAAGGCAATGCATGTAAAGAAGGTGAGAACAGAGGAATAAAAGAATGACATAAACAGAAAACAGCAAATAGCAGAAATAAACTCAATTAGATAAGCACATGAAATATGAATGAATATTAAACAAGATAAATTTATTTAAACATTTTTTTGAGAACGAAGTTGGAGGACTCATACTTCAAAACCTACTCTAAAGCCCCAGCAACTAAAATCATGTGGTATCAGCAGAGACACATACACATCAGGTGAACAGAAATGGGAGTCCAGAAATAAATGCTTACGTTTACGCCAATTAATTTTTTTTTTTTTTTACAGAGGTACAATTTGACAAAGTAGTTCAAAGGGTCAAAGCACAGTCTTTTCAACAAATGGTCCTGGACCAGCTGAGCATTCATGTGCAGAAAGAGAAATTTAGAGCTTTACCTCACACCAAACATCAAAAAGTACTAAGAAAGGCCCGGGATCTAAAGGTATGAGCTAAGGTTACACAACTCTTAGAGGGAAACACAAGAGAAAATCTTTGCAGTGTTGGTATAGGCCAGTGGTTTTCAAACAGGTGTGACCTTGTTCCCTCCCAGGGGACATTTAGCAACGTCTGGAAACATTCTTGGTTGTCACCGCTCCGAAGTGGGGGAGGTGATACCAGCCTCTAAGGGGGGGGGGCAGGGATGCAGCGAAACGTCCCACATGACACACACGACTGTCTCCACGCCAAAGCCACCTCTCCCCAAATGTCAACACTGCCAAGGCCGACCAGCTCTGGGTGGGGCAGCGTCCTTAGATGTAACAATAAAGCACAGACCATAAGAAGAAAAAAGATAAACTCAACTTTATTAAGATAAAAAGATTTTGTGCTTCATTATTTTAAATTTTTTAATATTTATTTATTTTTGAGAGAGAGAGAGAGAAAAAGAGACAGAGTGTGAGCGGGGGAGGGGCAGAGGGAGAAGGAGACATGAATCCAAAGGAGGCTCCAGGCTCTGAGCTGTCAGTACAGAGCCTGACACGGGCCTCGAACCCACAGACTGTGAGATCATGACCTGAGCCGAAGTTGGACGCTCAACGGACTGAGCCACCCAGGTGCTCCAAAGCTTTTGTGCTTCCAAAGATACCATTAAGAAAAGGAAAAGACAGGACACCTGAAGCCAATAGGACACTGTATGTTTACAATATGGGAATTAAAATAAAAAACCTAAAAAAATAAAACGAAAAGACAAGCCACATGATGGGAGAAAATATCTGTAAATCATCTATCAGAAAAAGGACTTGTATCCAGAATATGTAAGGAATTCTCACAACACAATAAGACAAACAACTGAGTTTTTAAAAATGGGCAAAATATTTGAATAGATACCTCCCCAATGATAACATACGAATATGTACTGTTACGGGTTGAACTGTGTGTCCCCCCAAAACATGTGGAAGTCCTGACCCCACCACCTCTGTGTGACGAGAAAAATGTGTGTTTTACTGGGTTGCTGCCTGCACACCTTGCGGTATAACAACCGCACTCCCACCCAGAGTCTGGATGTTTACCTAAGGACTGGAGTTTAGGATTCCTGCCATAAATTCCTGCTTTGCTTTTCCCAGGTACCTTAAAAAAATATTTTTTAACGTTTATTTACATTTGAGAGAGAGGGAAACAGTGCACGAGTGGGGAAGGGGCAGAGAGAGACGGAGACAGAATCTGAAGAACACTCCAGGCTTTGAGCTGTCGGCACAGAGCTGGACACAGGGCTCGGCCCAGGAGTTGTGAGATCATAACCTGAGCTGAAGTTGGGCACTTAGCCGACTGAGTCACCCAGGGACCCCTCCCAGTGGTTCAATTTCCCATTAACCACTTAGAGTGGAGTCTGAGGAAAGATAGTGGCCTCGGCTCTAACCACCTGGCAAGTGGCAGGTGCTAACCAGCCTGCTCGCTGTCCCCTGTCTGCCCGTGACCTGGGACAGGGAACTGCCCTTCCCTGGCTCACTGTCCAACCCCCTCGATTTCTGGGATCTGTAAGTAATAAATCTTGTGACTCTACTTCCTTGGTGTGGGTGAACTAAAACTGTGCCTTCAAGCAAAACAACCCTGTGGTTTCACCTCCCCAGAGTGGGAGCCCGGATGCCGAGGGAGCCGCCGGTGCGTGGCGGGTGTCCCTCATGCAGATGGCCACAGTCTGTAGAGCCTGCGCTCAGGACACCGGTTCAGGCTTCTCAAGACCCTCGGAAGGTGATCTTGATTCGCAATAGGGAGACTGCGATGTAATTAATCAAGATGGCGTCATACTGGAGTAGGATGGGCCCTTGATCGATTAGTATATGATGATGTGGAGACACAGAAGATACGAAGGCCACGGGACAAGGCGGACGGTGACAGGAGGTGCGCAGCTTCAAGCCGAGGATGGCCTGGGACTTCCAGAAGCACCAGGAACTAAGAGAAAGGCATGGAACAGATTCTCCCCTGGAGCCGAGGGAGCTGACGCCTTGACTCTGGCCGCGCAGGCTCCCGAACCATGAGACAATGCGCTGCTGCTGCTTGAGCCACCTCGTTACCGGTAGTTGGTTGCGGCAGCCCTAGCCGACCAACGCAGCTGGCAGGGACGTGAAAAGATGCTCATCGTCATTGTTAGGAAAGTACGAATTAAAAACACACTGTACTGTCAGTTCACAGCCACTAGGATGGCCATGGCGAAATCAACGGACAATAATGTTGGGGAGGATGTGGAGAGACCGGAACCCTGAACACTGCTGGGGGCCCAGGATGTTAACAGTGGGTGACAGCCACTCCAGAAAACCAGTGTGTCTGTTCCATCAAAAGGTAAACATAAATTTGCCACATGACCCAGGAATTCCACTCTTGAGTGGTTTACCCAAGAGAAGGGAAAACATGAGACCACAGGGAGAGTGGGACACAAGTGGCCAGAGCAACACTACTTGTCGGGGCTAAGAAACGTGGGGACAATGCAAATGTCTGTCAACCAGTGAAGGGACAGAGAAGAAAGTGGTGTATCCATATGACGGAAATCCAGTTAGCCACGGAAAGGGATGAGGCGCTGCTGTGCTCTAGAACAGGGTTAAACCTCAAAAGCACACTCCATGAAAGCCACCAGATGCAAAGGACGACCTGCTACATGAAATGTCCAGAAAAGGCAAGTCTAGGGGCGTCCAGGTGGCGCAGTTGGTTGAGTGTCCCAACTCTTGACCTTGGGTCAGGTCATGAAAACAGGGTCATGGGATTGAGCCCCATGTCGATCTGCACTGGGCGTAAAGCCTGCTTAAGATTTTTTCTTCCTCTCCTGCCCCTCCCCAGTTCGCACGTCCCTTCTCTCTGGGTGAAAAAGGAAAGAAAAGAAGAAAAAGAAATAAAGGAAAGAAGGAAAGAAGGAAAGAAAGAAGGAAAGAGAGAAAGAAAGAAAGAAAGAAAGAAAGAAAGAAAGGAGAAGAGAAAGGAAAAGAAAAGAAAAGAGAAAAGAGTCAAATCTGTACAGGTAGAAAGCACATCAGTAGTAACTTGGGGCTTGGGGGAAGGGGACGGGGGGCAGGATCTCCTTAGGGGGTGATGGAAACATTCTAAAATTGAATTGTGCGGACAGTAGTGCAACTCTGTAAATTTACTAAAAATCACTGAGTTGTACACTTAGAAAAGATGAATTTTTTAAAGTTTATTTATTTTGAGAGAAAGAGCATGTGCATGCATGAGCGGGGGAGGGGCAGAGAGAGAAGGAGGGAGAATCCCAAGCAGGCTCTGTGCTGCCAGTGCGGAGCCCGATGCGGAGCTCAGACTCACGAAATGGGAGATCATGACCTGAGCCAAAATCAAGAGTCAGACACTCAACTGTCTGAGCCGCCTAGGGGCCCCAAGATGAATTTTGTGGTGTGTCAAGTACACCTCGGTACAACTGTCTGAGTGATCATGGGTGCACTAAATAAACAATCCACCCCAAAGCAAAGATTGTCAGACTGGATAAAAAAGCAGAATCTAGCTATATCCTGTCTATAGAAAAGCACTTTATTATTAAAATACTTCTTTTATAAATGTATTTTGAAGTCCAGGGGCACCTGGGTGGTTCAGCTGGCTAAGCGTCTGACTTCAGCTCAGGTCCTGATCTCAAGGTTCACGAGTTTGAGCCCTGTGTTGGGCTCTTGGCCCACAAGCTTGAAGCCTGGAGCCTGTTTCAGATTCTGTGCCTCCTTCTCTCTGCCCCTCTCTCACTCACGCTCTGTCTTTGTCTCTCTCAAAAATAAGTAAACATTAAAAAATTTGTTTAAGATTATTCATCCATTCTGAGAGGGGGGAGGGGCAGAGAGAGGGGAGAGAAAATTCCAAGCCAGCTCTACACTGTCAGCGTGGAGCCCAACATGGGAATCGAACTCACGAATCATGAGATCATTACCTGAGGTGAAACCAAGAGTTGGATGCTTAACTGATCGAGCCACCCAGGTGCCCCTAAAAAATTTTTCTTAAAATACATATTTAAGTAATTTCTACACCCAACATGGGGCTTGAACTCACGACCCCGAGATCAAGAGCCACATGCTCTAGGCGGTCCTAAAGAGTTTTTTTTTAATTGAAGTATTAATATTAAATTCATTTCAGGTGTACAACACGGTGATCCCACAATGATACACAGTATGAAATGCCCACCCTAATAACTGCATTACAGTATCATGGACAATATCCCTATGCTGCACTTTTCATTCCTGGGACTTCTGAGAAGCGCTTTAAATTCAAAGACACGGTCAGGCTGGAGGCAGAAGAATGGAAAAAGCTATACAGCACGCAAGCAGTGAGCAGGGGAGAACCGGAGTGGCTGTATTCACACCAGACAGACAAGACGGTCCAGGGACGTGCAGAGAGACCGAGAGGGTATTTCACAATGATAAAGGGGTCAGCCCTGTGGGATGACATAACCATCACCCATATATATGCCGAAAGCATAAGCACTCTAAAATGGGTGACAAAAAAAGTGACGGAACTGAAAGGAAAAATAGGTGCGTCTATAATTATCACCAGAGATTTCTGTATTCCCCTCTAACTGGCAGAAATAGAAAAATCAGCAAGGCCCAGGCATATAATAGGCGCTCGACAAGCATTTGTTAAGTGGCTGAATTGGCACTAGGTCGGCTCTGCGAGGTTCCCAGAGCGGGGACGATGCAGGAGACAGAGGAGCTGCCGCTGGGGATCGGGGCCACGCACGGGGCTCGGACCACACGCAGGCACTGCTTACTCCTTACAACAGTGCTCTCTGGTTGTTAGGAAAACATTAAGTTTCTGAAATTAAAAACTGAAGGTGAACCCCAGGAAGGCTGGTAAAGTAGGAGATTCAGACTGAAACGGGCAGTTGGATTTTCCCCTGCTGGGTAAGGTTTAGATGGTAATAAATGGCAGTTTAGATGGCTAAAACTCTTCTTCGATTGGAGAGGACTTCTTGGTTTATTGTGGTTTCCCCCCCTTTTGTTATAAAAGGTTATTCTGTTTCGTACACAGAGGCTACTGGTGTGCTCTGAGATGACTCTCGCCGTGGGGGACAGAGCACCCCCCACTCCGGCGAGCACCCCTTTGCAACGGTGCCTTGCAAGCCCTCCGCTGCGGAGGTGGGTGCATGTCCCTAACCCCTCTAGGCGGGGCCGGTTGTGACTCTGGCCAGAAGGGTGAGGCAGAAGTGAGTCCCTGGCAGTTCCAAGGCCGCACGAGGCCTGGTGGCTTCCGCCTTCAGCCTCCTGAAAGTTGGTGACACTGCGCTGTGAACGTGCCCATCGAGTTCAGGGAGGAGAGGCCACAGAGGACACGCCCTTCCGCCAGTGCCAACCGTCAGACTGCGAGACCACCTCGGACCTTCCCGCCCAGCTGCCCTATAGCCAGAAACAGCCTGGAGCCCTGTGGACCTGCCCAGCCGACCCGGGATCAGGAGCAAAAGGCTGTTGCTTTTTTTTTTTTTTTTTTTGAGAGACAGAGAGAGACAGTGTGAGCAGAGGAGGGTCAGAGAGAGACGGAGACACAGAATCTGAAGCAGGCTCCAGGCTCTGAGCTAGCTGTCAGCACAGAGCCCGACGCAGGGCTCGAACTCAGACTGTGAGATCATGACCTGAGCCGAAGTCGGACGCCCAACTGACTGAGCCACCCAGGCGTCCCTGCTTTTTTTTTTTTTTTAATGTTTGTTTATTCTTTGAGAGAGAGAGGGAGCATGAGCAGGGGAGAGGCAGAGGGAGGGAGACACAGAATCCGAAGCAGGCCCCAAGCTGTCAGCACAGAGCCCATGGTGGGGCTCGAACCCACAAGCCGTGGGATCATGACCTGAGCTGAAGTCAGATGCTTAACCAACTGAGCCACCCAGGCGCCTAAGGCTGTTGTTTTTTTAAGCCACTAGGGTTTGGGGTGCTTTGTATCAGTTAGGAAAGCCTAACTGCTGCGCCCTCAACCATAACCTTGAGCAAATGGGCCAGACTCAGAGCATATCCTACTGCATGATTCTATTTAGCTATATTTCAAAACCAGAGCCAGAAGCTGGGGGCGGGGGGGCTGGGGTACTGCTAAGATGTGGGTTCTGATGAGCTGGATGGTTCGAAAAGACATGGGCATTTTGTGAAAATTCGCCAAGGCCTGAAGCAGATGCCCCTGCCTGGCTACATTCCCCCGGAGGATGCCCTGCACACCTGTCTGCTGTGAGCACTTAGCCAGTGGATCCCTGTCCACCAGCCTGTGTGGGCCGTGTCGTGCCAGGCGGCGGGGGTGCCCTGGAGAACAAAGCTAAGCTGACACTGTCCCTGCCCTGGTGGTATTTACAGTTAGTTCACTACTGGGGAATAAAAGGCAGTGCGAATAAAGAGCAGCTAAAAAAAGACAAATCAAAAAAAAAAAAAAAAAAGAGGGGCACCTGGGTGGCTCAGTCAGTTAGGCGTCTGATTCTTGGTTTTGGCTCAGGTCATGATCTCATGGTTTGTGAGTTCGAGCCCTGCATTGGGATCTGCACGGACAGTGCAGAGTCTGCTTGGGATTCTCTCCCTCTTTGTTCCTCCCCAGCCTGTGCGCTTTCTCTCTCCAAATAAATAAACTTTAAAAAAAAAAAAAAGAATCAATTATGAAAGATAGTATCAAAATAACTACCATAAAGTAGCACACTGTCTGCCGGCCAGTCAGTACAAGGCCAGTCAGTACAACGTGTGACTCTTGATCTCAGGATTGTAAGTTTGAGCCCCAGGTTGGGTGTAGAGATTACCTAAAAATAAAATCTTGAAAAAAAAAAGCTGCTAAATGAATTGTGTAACTAATTCTCTGTAGTGTGGCTACCACAGGACTCTCACTTTGCTTCTGTTTTTTTTCTATTTCAAGTAGGCTCGCTCAGCATTTCCCGTCAGAGACTTGACAGGCATCTATTTGACAGCTCTTAGCAGCAGATCATGGAGACGCCATGCCCAGCGAGGGCTTACTGACCATAAGTTCCGTGGTTCTTGCCATCTTACAAAATTTACAAGTCTTGCCTTGCTCATTGTGCTCACTAGAACAGAAAATTGCTTCTACATTTTACATAGCAGATGTATTAAAAATATTCTTTAATTTCAGGTTAAAAATTTTTTTTATTTTAATGTTTTTATTTTTTTTTGAGAGACAGAGAGAGACAGCATGAGCAGGGGAGGGTCAGAGAGAGAGAGGAGTCACAGAATCTGAAACAGGCTCCAGGCTCTGAGCTAGCTGTCAGCACAGAGCGCGATGCGGGGCTCGAACCCACAAACCGTGAGATTATGACCTGAGCTGAAGCCGGACACTAAACCGACTGAGCCACCCAGGTGCCCTTATTTCAAGTTTTTATTTAAGTTCTAGTTAGTCAACATTTCAGTATTTTATATAACATATGTAGTAGATAGAATTTAGATATCAATGGGCTCAACCGGAGTCAAAGAGGCCCTGAGCCCTACAGCCAGTGGCAGTGACACAGGCGAGGGGCCTCAGTGACCACCCGAGTGGAATTCTGAGGCTGGAAGCAATGGCGGGTCATGCACCAGTTCTTCTCCAGTCATATTCCCAGACCCAAGACACTAAGCGTTTTTTCCTTCTTTTTTTTTTTAAGCAGCCTCCAGCCAGCCTCCCCTAAAACACTATTTCTAGGGGCCTTAGATGTCAGCTCAGGTCATGATCTCATGAACCATGAGATCGAGCCCAGTGGTAGGCTCTGTGTTGATAGTGCGGAGCCTGCTTGGTATTCTATCTCTCCGTCTCTGCCCCTCCCTCCCTTGCTCTCTATATCTCCTTCAAAATAAATAAAAATAAACTTAAAAACTTCTGTGATCATGTGAAAGAGACGTGCACGGTTTCATTATTTTGAAAAATTAGATAAGAGAAAGAGAAGTTTATTGTAGTGCCCTGGTTAACCTTTTCTGCATCTGTTTCCATGGCAACAGATGTCAGACAAATAGGGTTTGCCGGAGCCTCAGAAGCATGAGGTGTCTCGGAGCCCTCACCTTGTTTTGAGCCTTCTGATGTCTATTTCCATAGAAACTGGAGTGGAAATGAGGGCAGCAGCCATGAGTCAGCCTGCTGGGTGGTTCATCCCAGCCAAGGTCTGAGAGCACAGGAGCCGTGTTAGAGAAGTAAACGAATTTAGAACCAGAAAAAAAAGCAAAAGCCTTAATTGGGAAACACTGGTTTCTTTATAGACTTGGGTTAAATAATGGAAAGGTCCTGCAAGTAACAGACACGGACAGACATTTCTTGGCTAATTAGGTGGCAGGGGATGACAAGCACCTCTGTACCAGGCCAAGCGCGCGGCCACCGCGGGTGATCCATCAGAGATGATGCACGAGCTGCTGCTGGCTATTGGCTCCTTGGACACGAACAGCTTCAGGTGGCGGAACCGTCTTACAGGTTACATAGGAAGGTGGCAGAAGAGAAGGAGGTCATGGCCCAAGCACTCAACAGTATGTCTGTGGAATGCAAGGTCATGAGGGAAGCCTGGGCAGGAACTGACTGGCTCTAGGCCCCATTGCTTTCTGTTCGAGCTAGATGATGGTAGGCACTTGTCCGTTTATCTACTTAAAAAGTGTTTGTTTATTTTCAGAGAGAGAGAGCGCACGAGCGTGTGCACAAGCAGGGGACAGGCAGAGGGAGAAAAAGAGGGACAGAGCCTGATGCAGGGCTCGATCTCATGACCGCAAGATCACAACCTGAGCAGATATCAAGAGTTGGACATTTAACTGACTGAGCCACCCAGGCACCCCTGTGCCTCCCCATGTCAAATCCAGTTTTACCCTGCACGGGACATGCGCTGTTAAGACATCACCACCCTCCCAAGGTCACCCCAGTCTTCGGTTCTAATGGCACACCCTGGTAGTTGGCACTCGAGAGGGTTCTGTCTGCAGGACTCCCTGCACGCCCTGCTCTTGGCCAGCTTAGCGTCAGTCCCCACCCAAGCCCAGAGTGTGTAGCCGCGGGGAGGTGGGGCGTGCAGGCGGTCCACGGGCGTGGGTCCAAACCTCGCTTTAGCTAGTTACTGCCCGCGTAACCTTGAGCAAGTTCCTGAATCTCTCTAAGCTTTGGTTTTCTCACCCAGTACACAGTGCTGGTAACAGAGCCTCCGACAGCAGGAGTGTGAGGAATAAATGGAAAACAGCTAGTAAAGCTCCTGGTCCAGTCCCGCACATAGGAACTGCGCAGAAAACACTGCCTGTCAAGTAGTTCTAAGCTTTACGGATCTCCGGTTAACATGAACACTGATGCCAGACTAATCTTCCTGGGGCACAGCTCTGCTCACACTCACCCCCATCCCCTGGGCATACAATTCAGCGGCTCTCCAATTTTGGCATCTGGCCACACAGCACTATCTCCCACCTCCTGTCGGCACAGCCCATGCTGAGGCCGGAGTGAACCATCCTCGGCTGGGTGGAGCCTATGCTCTGGGCTCAGGGCACTCCTCGGCCTGATGCCCAGCTCTCTGCGGTGGAGCTCCGGGCCCTAATGGCTCTAGCACCTCTTTCATTTGTTAAGTTTCTTCCTCTGGCTTTTAAATAACAGTTTCTTTCAAAAGACGTCCTTTATCGGTTGGGGTCAATACGAAGAGGATCAGGGTGAATCTTACAACCAGATAGGACGATGGCGGTAATGGGCCCGGCCCTGGAGTGCGGGTGGCAGCAATGGTGGGCTGAAGGCCGTGGTTAACGTGGAGGTCCCTGGGGCTCTTCAACCGTGGAGAGTCCATTTCAGCGAGAAGAGGGAGGATGAGGCTAGAAGCCAATTCCCAGAGAGGGCGGAAAACTCGATCGGGAGCACACCTTCCAAAGGCAAGCTGACCAATCCCGAGCCCACATCCCCAACTGCCTCCTGTTATCAGGCTCTCACACTCGGGGCCATGGTCCACCTGCCCCAACGACCCCAGGGCCGCATGCCCACAACCAGGTACAGCCCCTCAGCGCCAGAGCCCAGTGAAAGTATTCGAACTAGCCGATCCTGAACCTGCTTACCGGGACTGGCTCATTCCTTCCTGCAGAAACCACGACAAATGCTCTTGGCTACATTTCCCTTCCCTCCCTCTGCCTCTTGACTGACCCTGGGGTTTCCCTGCGTAGCGCCCCCAGGATGTGGCAAGAACTGTAACAAACTATGTTTTCAAAGGCACTTGTCTTCTGACGTCTTAGCCTTACTGAACCTCAAATTTTCTATAAATACACCGTATTTTAAAACACCTGAGGCCATAGCCTTATCTAGGGCCCCTCGGTGGCCCTCCCGCTGCCACAAGAGCCAGAGACGGAATGCCAAGTGCAGAAATGACAGTATATGTGGCTCTCCACGGCCAGGCGTGGTGGGCCTGGAGCTGGCGCCAGAGGGGATATTGGTGATGATGACGATCATCATCATCACGCCAATAACAACGAGAACTAACATTCAGCCAAGGGCTCACTAACAGTGCCCCAGAAACTGTAAAAAGTGATTTGATGCTAGCTACCTCTCAGTGATGCCAGAACGTGCAGGGAAGTTATAAAAGGTACCAATACAGCTCTATTTCCTGCCCCCTTGCTTTGGATACTGCTGTTTCTACCCAGGGCCTTGTTTTGGTGAAATGCATCTAAAGAGAGGATCATACTGAGTTCTATGTTGAAAATGACATGAATTTGTATTTTACAAGAACAAGACCCAGTTTTCTGCTTTCTGCATTGATGCTGCTGGGAGTAAGATTTTCAAAAAAGAAAAAGCCCAGCCCTTCTGTGTCACAGTCAACCACGTAAGATGGTCACTGGGTCTGAGCTCACTGGCAGCCACCTGGGGGGCCAGGCACACCTGCCCTCTCCCTTCTCCTACCTGACCAGCCTCATTGCCTCTGGAGAGAACACGCGGGGATCACTGGGCCAGGTGGATGGGGTGGGGGCAGAAGAACTGAGAGGGCAAAATAAAAACAAAACTAATTCCAGCCCTTAGGAGAAGATGAAGAAACTTCCTTATCCATTTTACAAAGTCAGTGTAAATTGTAAATTTTTTATTTGTTTTTGAGAGAGAGAGAGAGAAAGAGACAGAGTGTGAGTTGGAGAGGGGCAGAGAGAGAGGGAAACACAGAATCCAAAGCAGGCTCCAGGCTCTGAGCTGTCAGCACAGAGCCTGAGGTGGGGCTTGAACCCAGGAACCACGAATTCATGCCCTGAGCCGAAGTCGGACGCTTAACTGACTGAGCCGCCCAGAACCCCCCTTTCATTACACTGCCAATTCAAACTCATAAAGATTGTACAAAACAAAACAGTAAACTTGTGGTTCTCAAAGTGTGGTCTGGGGAAACTTTGGAGACCTTAAGATCTCAGGGGGTCCATGAAGTATAAACTATGTTCACAATTACAATATACTTTTATATAATTTATAAAATATAAAATAATATATAATTATTTTAATAGTAATAATACTTGCCTTTCTTTACTTTCATTCTCTTATGATACAGTGAAAGTTTCTAGAGCTACATCATACGTGATGACATCGCTCTGATAGCTAACAGAATGTATGCTTGGGTATTCTTGGTACTTTCTAGAAAGTGCTAAGGTTCAGGGTATAAATACGTGCTCGGTTCTTCTCTTGTGCTTTCACTAGCTATCTTGGTCACATCTGTTATAACTGATACAACTTCATTACCATCCGGTACAACATTATTTTGAAGTCAAATCTTTCCTGGCTCTTAGGTGGAGACAGGCTACAAGTAGACTTCTTGTTTTATTTTGGAATAGTATTTTTTATAATTTTTTCAAGAATTTTTCTAATTTTTAAGATTTTTGTTAAAGCTGCTAGTTTAAAATTTAAGGATTATTTATTCTAAAATAAAAGAAAACTTGTTTGTACAGTGTTTTTTCTTATATTTTTAAGGATGGATCCTTGGCTTAAAAAGGGAGACTGGAGGCCCCACTTTCTCAACCCACAGCTGCACCATTTATATGAAAAGATGCTGAGAAAAAGGAAGTGGACTTATCAAGAAGTTCTCTGACTCATGGAAGGGAGGGATCTATTCCAAAGAAGCTGAACGGACTTCAAATAAAAAATAGAATTACATGGAAGCTGTCTTTCCCTCAGTTTTGTAGACGTCAACAGATTGCCTGGCCGTGTCTTATGAAACAAAACATAGTTGGATAATATAATGACAGTCAAGTATAGTTGAGGTATAATGGATTTAAATATTTTAAACATAGATGTGATGACTTTTTTAAAAGTCAAAAATTCAAAATTTGTCTTAACTTTTTTTCAAACTAGAAATTAAAGGGGCGCCTGGGTGGCTCAGTTGGTTAGGTGTCCGGCTTCGGCTCAGGTCATGATCTCATGGTTCGTGGGTTCGAGCCCCCCGTCGGGCTCTGTGCTGACAGCTCAGACCCTGGAGCCTGCTTCGGATTCTGGGTCTCCCTCTCTCTCTGACCCTCCTCTGCTTGTGCTGTCTCTGTCTCTCAAAAAAACAAAACAAACAAACAAACAAAAAAACCCCTAGGAAATTAAAAAGCCATTGAAGCTGTGTGCTGGGTATATAGGAACTCTGTATTATTTTTTTCTGTGCATTTAAACTACGCCTCTCCCCAAATTATTAAAAACAAACAAACAAACAAACAAACAGCAAAGTCACTGAAGAACAATGAAGAGTAATTATTGCCTCCGTTGAAGAAACATGCTTGGAGAGCTTACACTGCTGAATGGAAAGTCCACAAAAGAAATTACGGTAGGCTGCTTTCTGCTGAAACAGAAGCCCGTCGAGTCCAAGATTAAGCTGCAGACATGAATGCTGTGTTAGCTGATGTCTCATCCGCAGAAGTATGCCTGGACTTGCTATTTCGCTTATATTCGTCCAGTATCAACAGTAACCTGTCATCAAACACTTTTGCTTAGAGATCTTTTTGTTTGACAGTAAACACGAGTTGTTGCCAGATGAAATATTTAATGTATTGATTTTCCTGCTTTATTCCAGGACAACTGTGCTAACATTTGCACTGACGGAACAGACGCAACAGAAGGAAAAGCACTGTTGCCTTAATTAGGCAGTGCCGCCAGACTCGAGAAGCACCGCGGGTTAATAGACAGGTGAATAGATGGATAGATAGGTAGATGGATGCGTAGACCGACAGAAAAATTAGAGATCAATGACAGAAAGATGTTAGCGTTTCACTGAAGAACGTCCTTGATGAAGCAGCAGGAATTTGATTGACGTCTCGACTTTAGCGGACTTTCTAACGTTGTGTAACAAAATGGGATGTGCGTAATGTTATCTTGGAAAACATTTGTGAGATTATCTGAGCTGCAAGCCTACCTAGGTAATTTTTTTTTCTTTAAGGAACACCGTTTTTACTTGAAAGAATGATAGACAAACTATGGTTTTTCAGACTTGGGCGTTGGTGTGCATTTTCTCAAAGGTTAATGCGGTGAGCCTGTTATTTCAAGGAAAACAACTGTTAGTATCTATTTATAATAAAATTTGAACTCTCAAGAGAAAACAAACATTTTTAAAAAGTTGCTCATGCTACTGTGAGCTTAATAGCTTCCCTAATACCTAAAGACTTTTCTTTTCTTTTCTTTCTTTATTTTTGAGAGACAGAGAGAGACAGAGCACAAGTGCGGGAGGGGCACAGAGAGAATGAGACATAGAATCTGAAGGAGGCTCCAGGCTCTGAGCTGTCAGCACAGAGCCTGATGCGGGGCTTGAACTCACAAATCGTGAGATCATGACCTGAGCCGAAGTCGGATGCTTAACCGACTGAGCCCCCCAGGCAGCCCTCTAAAGACATTTCTGATGAGATCAGAGGCAAAATAAGCAATGCAGTTTCTGGATGTTTTGTAATGAAATACGGCCACACTTGGAAGAACTGCAAAACTGAAAAACCATTATTTTCCAAATGGTCAATGCACGAAAATACAAAATCATGCATGGGCATAAATTAGGCATGCTGGCAGCACGAATTGTGATGTAAGAACGCCTAACAATCCATTTGTCCACAAAAGCAAGGAAAACACTGGCAAAAACTGTCCAAATTTTTTGGAACTGTGGAAATTAACCCATGTCTTATGACCATCTGAGGGGTGCTTACTCAAGAAACAAACAAACAAACGAACAAAGGCTAACTGTCAGTAAGAATAGCAAGTGTTGCAGCACTTACACCTCCCTACTCCCCTCTCTCTCCAGCCCCTTGAAACCCCCCAGCCCTGCAATCCGGTGACACCGGCAGCCAAGCAGTCACTGGAGGGGAGCGGACGGGCTTCGAACTCCCCAGAAGCCCCATTCCCAGAGCACTGTCATTCTGTGACCTGTCTGGTGAGTCCGTGGGAACACCTCTCACAGGGCTTATCTTTATTTGATCTGAGGGCTTGCTCAGTGTCAACAGCCTTGTCCTCAAGGGGTTGTTGAAAACACACTCGTAAATGGCCAGTGGGCCAAAGAAGGAATCACAAGGAGAAGTAGAAAATATTTTGAGGTAAGTGGAAATGAAAACATAACTTTCCAAAACTTACGAGACATGCCAGAATCAGTACTCCGAGGGAAGTGTACTGTGGGGTGTGTATATATACGTATATATATGTATATATATATATATATACACATACTTTACATTGGTTGAGGGAGTGCCAGACGGCCACGCTAGGTGAGCTGGGCATGGACCTCTGTCAGAGCTCTCTAAGTTTTTATTTAAATTCCAGGTAGTTAACACGCAGTGTCATATTAGTTTCAGGAACACAGTATAGTGATTCAACACTTCTGTACACCACCTGGTGCTCATCACAAGTGCCCTCCTAAATTCCCATTACCTATTTCACCCATCCCCACACATCCTTCTAGAACCATTAGTTAGTTCTCTATACTTAAGAGTCTGGAGTTTTTAAACTTTTAAAGAGTTTGCTTTATTTTTAAAAAAGATTTAATATGTAAGTAATCTATACACCCAACATGGGGCTTAAACTCACAACCCTGAGATCAAGAGTCACATGCTCTACCAACTGAGCCAGCCAGGTGACCCAAGAGTCTGTTTCTTGGTTTGCCTCTTTCTCTTCTTCCTCACTTTGCTTGTTTGCTTTGTTTCTTAAATTCTCTGACTTATTTTGCTTAGCATAATACTCTCTAGGTCCATCCATGTCATTGTAAATGGCAAGATTTCACTCTTTTTTGTTTTATAAAATTTTTTTAAGTTTATTTATTTTTGAGAGAGAGACAGAGAGAGTAAGTGGGGGAGAGAGAGAGAGAGAGGGAAAGAGAGAATCCCAAGCAGGCTCTGTGCTGATAGACATGGGGTTTACACCCACAAACTGAGATCATGACCTGGGCCGAAACCAAGAGTCGGACACTTAACCGACCTAGCCACCAGGTGCCCCAAGATTTCACTCTTTTTTATGGCCGAATAATATTCCTGTGTGTGTGTGAGTGAGTATGTGTGTCACATCTTTATCCATTCATCAATTGGTGGACACTTGGGGTGCTTCCATAGTGTGGCTTCAGTAAATAATGCTGCCGTAAACACAGGGGTGCATGTATCCCTTTGAATTAGCGTTCTTGTATTCTTTGGGTAAATACCCAGGACTGTAATTGCTGGATTGTAGGGTATTCTATTTTTAATTTTTTCAGAATCTCCATACTGTTTTCCACAGTGGCTGTACCACTTTGCAATCCCACCAACAGGGCAAACCCACCACATCCTTGCCAACTATACTGATATATATTTAATGTGTGTATTTAATGCCTACATTAGAAACAAAGAAGGCTTTTAAATCAATAACCTAACTTTACACCTCAAGGAAACAGAAAAAGAAAAGCAGAAGGAAGGAGATTAGTGCAGAGATATACTGAATAGAGAATATAAAAAGAATAGAGAAAAATTAATAAAATGAAGTTGGTTTTTGGAGAGACCAGCAGAACTGACAAACCTTTAGCTAGACTGATGGTCTTAGTCAGCTCGGCTGCCGGAGCAAACCACCGCCGACCGGGGGGCTGAACCAACAGAAGCGGATTTCTCACAGCTCTGGAGGCTGGGAAGTCCAAGACCATGGCATGTGGGCTGTTTCACTTCCTAATGAGAGGTCTCTGGCCGCAGATGGCCACAACCACCCCCACGGTGGTGACAGGGTTCTGTAGTGTCTCTTAAGGGCACTAATCCCACCAGATCAGGGCCCCGCCTCTATGGCTTCCCTTAATCTTAATAATTACTTCCTTAGAGACCCTGTCTCCAAATACACCCACTCTGGGGGTTGGGGCCTCAACATATGAATGTGAGAGGACACAATTCAGTCCCTAGCACTGTCCAAGAAAGAGATGAGATTCAAATTACTAAAATCAGGAATGAACGGTGGGACCTTACTGACCTTACAGAAGGAAAGATCCTAAGGAAATACTATGAAAACCTGTACATAAATCCACACATTAGATGTCTTGGATAGAATGGACACATACCTAGAAAGACACACATGATTAAAGTTAAAAAATCTAAATAGATAGAACCATAACAAGTAAAGAGATCAAATCAGAAATAAAAAAAACGTCCTGCAACGAAAAACACAGGTCCAGAAGGCCGCACTGGTGAAGCCTAACCGATGTTTAAAGAATGAACAACATCAGCTCTTCACAGACTCTTCCAGAAATAGATGAGGGAACACGTCCCAGCTCATATTACAAGGCCATTATCACTCTGATATAAAACTAGAAAAAGAGGTGTATATAATTGTTGATCACGGTGTCATATATCTGAAATATAATCTTGTAGATCAACTATATGTCAAGTGAACATTTTTTAAAAACTAGAAAAAGACATCATAAGAGAAGTCAAACTACACTGTGATGTCTGTTATAAATATACACACAAAAATCCTCAACAAAATGCTAGCAAACCAAATCCACCAACATATAAAAGGGATTATAAATCATAATGGGGCAGGGTGGGTTTAATATATGAAAATCAATGTAATAAACTGTATTAACAGAATGAAAGGGAAAAAAAAACTTCACATGATCATCTTCATTAATGTGGGAAAAGCATTCAGCAAAAGCCAACGCTGTAACTCTGAAAAGAAGGGCAGTTTCTCAACCTCATAACGAGCCTCTAAAAGGAACCCACAGCCAACGTCAAGCTGGACGGTAAAGGACAAAAATCTTTCCTCCTCAGATCGGGAAGACGACAGAGGCATCCACACGAACCACATCTACTCAACACCGTGTTGGACGCTGTAGCCAGGGTAATTAGGCAAGACGAGGCTATAAAAGACATGTAGACTAGAAAGGAAGAATTATCTGTATTCACAGAGGGTACGGCATTGTGTAACCCATCACAAAACAAAACAAGGAAACAAACGCTCCTGGAGCTAATAAACGAGTTTAGTAAGGTTTTAGGACACAAGGTCAATACACTAAAATCAGCTGTATTTCTACACGCTAGCAATGAATAATCAGAAAGGAAGACCAACAAAATGCAAAAGAGACTAAGATTTCAACAAAATAAAAAATGATTTGTTGGTATGGTGTTTGACTTTACATTGCAACTAATCTTTTTTTCGTTTTTAATGTTTTTGTTCATTATTTTAGAGAGAGAACACTAGTGGGTGGGGGGAGAGAGAGGAGAGAGAGAATGTATTAGGCAGGCTCCACCTTCAGTGCGGAACGCAATGCGGGCTCGAGGCCACAACCTTGGCATCATGAACTGAGCCAAAATCAAGAGCTGGACGCTCGGGGCAGCCGGGTGGCTCAGTTGGTTAAGCATCTGACTCTTGATTTGGGCTCAGGTCAGCCCTGCCTCCGGTTCTGTGATGATTCCACAGGGCCTGCTTGGGATTCTCTCTCTGTCTCTCTGCCCCTCCGCCATGGGCGTGCATGCTCTCTTGCTCACTCTCTTAAAAAAAAAAAAAAAAGCATATGGGGCGCCTGGGTGGCTCAGTCAGTTGAGCGTCCGACTTTGGCTCAGGTCATGATCTCACAGTTTGTAGGTTCGAGCCCCACGTTGGGTTCTGTGCTGACAGCTCAGAGCCTGGAGCCTGCTTCAGATTCTGTGTCTCCCTCTCCTACTCATGCTCTGTTTCTCTCTGTCTCAATAATAAATAAACATAAAAAATTTTTTTAATTAAAAAATATATATTTAATAATTAAAATTTAAATGGAAAAATAAAGTCTTAAGAGAAAATCTAGGAGACTAATGTAAAATTTAAGATTCAGGGAAACCTTAGTTGGGACAGGAACCCAGAAGCTGTAAAAGTCAATATATGTATCTTCTTAAAAATTTTAAAAGATTTGTGGCAATTTATAAAAAATAAGCCAATGAATAAAAGATGCATCATTACATGTTACACTTGGTGCCATGGAAAGACAAACAAATTTAAAAAAGAGGAAAGGACACGAATAGGAAATTGCAGCGTGGCAAATCCAAATATCCAATAAAATAAACATAAAAGACACACCACACAATGGGGACGCAAATTAAGATAGGAACGAGATGGCCCTTCGCCACCAGGGGAACGGCAAAAACAGTGATCGCGCCTATGGCTGGTGGGGATGGAGGGAGGGCTCCTCTCCTGCTCTCTAGTGGAATCTGAGTTGCTACAGCCTTTTTGAAAAACAATCTGGAGAAATCTATTACAATTAAAAACACACATACGCTTCAACCCAGCAAGAAAAGCCCATGTAAATAAGAGCACCAGTTAAGAAACATACATTTATAAAGATACATACCACAGCATTGCTTGACAAAGCAAAAATCTGGAAAACTGTACGTCTACGGCATTAAAAAGAACCAATGTGCCCCGCTGGCTGGCCTCAAGCCGTTGCCAACGAGACAAAGACAACACTGTGTACTCGCACCTATGCGCACACTTGTACGCGTGCTTGAAATCTGTGATCCATGCTATGTCATTCTGTAAAACCAGTGCTGACGAGAGCACACGGACAGGCGTGCACACATGTATGACACCGCGTGTGTGTATCTCACAGGAACAACATGAAAGCGCGAGTACATACTGATGAGGGTCACGGGCCGGCTTCTGCCACCTCCCCTGGTGGGCGCCTCTCCTGCTCTCCTGACCACAGCTTCTCCTTCTTGTCACCCCAGGCTGGGGAAATCCTGCCGGGACAGCCATGTCCCAGTATTTTTGCAGTCTTTGGAATTTCTACAGCACTTCCCGTTTCTATCACATTCACAAACCTATAATTATATATTTATTTTCTATTATTTGTTGTTTACGTGTGTTCACGCATGTCTCACAAGAGACAAAATCGTGTCGTGGTTAACGGCGCGGCCTGGCGAGTCCGACCCCCTGGGTTTGGTCCCAGGCTCCAACACCGTGGTTGTGTGAACTCAGTATGTGACGTAGTTTCTGTTTTCCCATCTGTGAAATGGGCACAACCACGGCTCCCATCGCAGGCTTGTTGTGAGGCGATGAGCGAATGCATGCACGGCGCCTTGAACGGCTTCCAGCACCTGGCGACGTCACACCTGTGAGCTGTGATGACCAGAATCATTATTTTATTATCTCACTTATCCAAATGCTAAAACTCTGGGAGGGATTTTAAGCCCAGAGACTCTTTGAGACTTGTTTTGTATCCCTTCCTCATTATTTCCTAGAACGGTGTTAATGTCAAATATTTGTTGATACATAAGTGACTCTTAGTGTTGGGAAATCGCTAGAGGAGACTGCTGACCGCAGGCCTGTCACTCCACGTCAACCAGCAAGTCAATGCCCGTGCTGCTCTCACCTGGCACTTAAGCCTGTTTTGATAAGAGGGGAGACTATTTGTCTTAAAACCAGTCTGCTCAAATAGCACAAGAAGGCTTTTCTTGTCCACTTGTGAGCTAGACGCCTCACCTTGAACTGTAATCAGGAAATGAGCCATGTGTGGTGAGAACACAGAATCAGGGTTCCTGACCCCTGTGATTTACCATCAGCCCTTTGGGAACAGAAGACAAATGTTTAATATAAAACTGAACTGTACCAGGGGCGCCTGGGAGGCCCGGTCGGTTAAGCTCAGGTCATGATCTCATGGTCTGTGGGTTGGAGCCCCGCGTCGGGCTCTGTGCTGACAGCTCAGAGCCTGGAGCCTGCTTCGGACTGTGTGTCTCCCTCTCTCTCTGCCCCTCCCCTGCTCGTGCTCTGTCTCTGCCTGTCTCTCAAAAATGAATAAACTTAAAAATAAACTAAATTGTATCAGATGACACATTTCTTTGAATCACCTGGGGAGATGCGTTCGAGCCCCCGCATGGTCACGGTCATCTGCCTCTTCCGGTGTATGTGCTCGCCAAGCCCATCTGACGATGGCTTTCTTTCTCTGGAGGTTTAAATGGGTCTGGGGGCTTGTGGGCCCAGAGAGCGTCAGAAGCAATTTAGAAAATAATGAAAACGCCTGGTCTTCTGGTGCCATCTTTTCTCACGGCTCCTGCCTGGAATGTTCCACCTCTCCCTCTTAGCTGGGTCCTTCCCAGCAGTCTTTACATCAGCTTAGGTATCTCCCAAATCAGAACGGAACACAACCGCCCTGCTTACCCGCCCTCCGACTTGCTCTCTTGCTCACAGCCAGGTTCGTGGGAAGAGCCGCATATACTCAGAGGCTCGGTTCTCACCTCCCACCTGCTCCCCAACTGCTCAGTGTGGCTCTTGCCCCGTTAGTCTTCAAGGGTGCCCAGCACCCACCTCCGCCCTCTGCCCACTGAATCTGGCGCACCCTCTCTCACTTCTCACTTCGCAGGGGACTCTGCGGCCCTCCCCGCTGACCAGGACCTCTCTGCCTCCCCCGCGTTTCCTCCTCTGGCCTCCAGGTAGTTTCCACTGTCAACAAAGAGGGTGTAACCCGCCCCACCTTTCTGCCAGCGCACTCCGAAGTCCGCACATCATTCATTAGGATGTGTACTTATGCTTGTTTTCTTTCTGAATTTGAATCATAGGGTTCGCATCACTTTGTGACTTCCTTTTCCTATTTGATGTTATATTCTAGATAGAGGATAAGTCAGAAAAACATTCCTAATACTACCTTTACGACTTTTTTATTTTGGCATATAAATCAGTGCAGGCTGATCAGAGAGAACTGTTAGCGCATCAGGACAAGCCATCATATTCTTAGAAATCAGAAAGCTCAGATTTGGCAGCTGGGAGTTTCCAGGGCAGCAGGCCCAGCGGCTGGAGTTGCGTGCACAGATTTTAACCGGAGGTAAGGTAAACGGAGCATAATTGCCCTTGGCCTCCAGCCCCACCCCAGACAGCCATGTTATCTTTAGAAGCGTTGAGTAGCTCCCTGAAAACACTGGCTCCATTATCTGTGTTTGGGGTTTCAATACAAAATTTAAAAAATTTTACATTGCTAAGCAAGAGGACATTTGACTCAAAGGTCCTGAAAACACTTTTGCCGTCTCCTCCAAAGTTGTCATCTTGGGGGTAGTAGCCATGTTTCTGCGACAGTGCCCCTTGCTCTAATGATCTCTGGAAATTTTCCTTGAGTCTAAGCATCTTTCACTTTCCTTTTTCTTTCGAATTTAAAAAGTAACACCCACCCTCGTTTTACCAGCTGAGTAAAACACAGAAGGCCGGGGCCTTCCCTGGGTCGCCCTCGCTAACCCTCCGTGATGCGCTGTCTGCAGGGGTGAAGAGAGAGGGAAAGTCCAGGATCTGTTGCCTGAAGTGCGTTGCAAAAAGTCATGTTCCGGCCCCAGAGGTCAGATCCTTTCCTTACATTTTCCCAACTCAACGTCTTCTGGAAATTCTAGTTATCACAACAAATATTTTCAAACACTACCCTCTTAAAATATAAATCTGCACTGGGTAGCCAAAAGTCCAAAAGATTAAAAGATCTCCCCAGGGGCATCTGGCTGGCTCAGTCGGTGGAGCGTGTGACTCTTGATCTCGGGGTTGTAGATTCGAGCTCCATGTTGGGTAGAGAGACTACTTAAAAATAAAATCTTAAGAAAAAAAAAAAAGATCTGTATATTCCTTAGTTTTTAGTAGACTACAATTGCTTCCATAGGGATATTTTCCAAAGTTGAATTCTCATCATTAACAGAACAGTTGAACCAAATGAATTTTCCCTTGCAATTCAAAGACCAAGGGCTTAACACAACACAATGAAACAAAAAATCCAAAGCAAACAAAAAACTCCACAAAGACATAACTTAGGAAGAGGACAAACAGATCTGGAGGACAACTTTTGGACATAATCACAAAAATTCATTGGAATTAAATAATTAAGATATTGACTCAGAATATACTTTAAAACAGTACTGACAGGGCAAGGAACAGAGATGGTGTCTTATCACAGTCCCGATAAGGCTGTGTGTCAGGGAGCCGGGTTCTCTCCTGTGGGTGGCAAACTATGGCCGACAGGCCAAGATGCCTGCTTTTGAAAGGCCAGAAGGCTGAGAATGATTTTTAGATCTTTAAATATTGGGGGGGGGGGGAGGAAGAAAAGTTTAGTGACCCACAAAAGTCAAATGAAATTCAAATTTTAGTGTCTGTAAATAAATACAATTTTGTGGGGAGAGAGCCACACTCATCCTTTTAGGAACTGACAGCTGCTCCGCATCACAGTGGCAGCTTCGAGGAGCTGAAACAGACCGCATAGCCTCCATGGCCTAAAATATTTACTACTTTCCTCTTTACAGAAAAAGTCCGCCAATCCCTGTTCTACACCAGAGTTTACTGCCATCGACTCTGTGGGACCTTAGGTGGGTCTCCTCCCCTCTCTGGATCCCCCTTTGCAAAGGAAGGGGCCTGGAGAAGGTGCTGGCCAGGCTCCCCAGCCGAGGTCCAGAACTGCGCGGGTCCGCAAGGCCCGGGGAGCAAGAACGCCCGCTAGCGCCACCTACAGCTCAGGAAGAAACTGGCAGGCGGGCGGCTGCCCGTGGGAAGGACAGTCTCTGGGCGACCCCGGCACAGCCTTCTTGGGTGGAAGGCTCGTAAATGAACTCTCTCCCCCAACTGGTGCCAGCAGCGGACAAAAACCTGACTTGACAGACCTTTCAAACCGAAAGCCCACAACTCCAAGAAGAAACCTCTCCTGCGGCATTCACTCCGCGGGTAACTACTCCCCACGAAACGGAAGGAATGCAAACCATGTGTCACCACCGCGGAGAAGGCAGAGTGATGTGCATGTGTTTTCTGGGTCTGAAGGAAGAACAAGGAGAAAGCTCATCATCTGAAAAGTCCATCTACGCCCAGGAGTCACCATTGTCGATCCGCACTCCCGGAGACGCACCTGTTCCCTCCGCGCCCTCTCGCTGCAGAGGAGCCGGTAAGCCGACTTTCCACAGCGGGGGAAGCCCGGCTCGAAACAGTGCAAATAAGAGCCAAGTGGTTGGTTCTGCCCGCTCTGAACCAAGCCTCCCAGACCAGAGATCCGTACAGCGAGGCCTCTGCGCCCGACGTCCCCAAACGCGGGGAAGACCGGGGAGGCTGGCGCCCCTTAAAGCAGAAGACTCACGGGGAAGAGCTGCTGTCGTCCAGCCTCCCGTAAACCCGAGTGCAGCGGAGCGCGCCCCATGCGCTGGTGGCACAGAGCACCCCCCATCATGGGGGCGGGGGGTGGGAGGGGTTCTTCAGACATGACCACCCCCAGTCCTCCCGCCTGGAACCCTCCTGTTGGGGGGCGGCAGTCTGGGCCGGTCTTGTGATGCAGAACACGGCAGAAGGGATGCTCTGAGCCAGCTGAGCCTGGAAGAGCATTGGAAGCCTTCACTCCCCGCCCCACCCCCCCAGCCCAGCCACCAACCTGCCAGGAACCATGAGCCTGACCGCTGAGCCATCAGAGGCCACACAGAGAGGCCGTGACGCCTCGGGGGAGACCGGCAGAGCCTCCCCCCACCCCCGCCGAGCTTGGCCAAGCTCCAGAACTGCGAGAACTGATGCCGCAGGGATCAAACCTCCATTTCAGGACAACTCTTCAAGGCAAGGAAGAGACTCAATAGTTTGGCGCAAGTTTTCTATGTGGTGTCGGGAGCCTCCAACTTACTTCGTCGTCTTCCTCTTCATCATCATCGGATTCAAGAACACCATCCACTTGCTCTTCTGTAAAGAAAAAGATAAATGAATAACGGCAAACACAGTTGGGAGTCTTGGCCAACAAAATCCTTCAGCTGCGGCAGAGACGCGTAAACACGTGAATGAGAATTAGCTTCTATCAGAACGATGGGTTTCCGGTGTCGGCCCTGGACCGTGACCGCCCTACACAGTTTTTTTTTTTTTAATTTTTTTTAATGCCTGTTTATTTTTGAGAGAGACACAAAGTATGAGCAGGGGAGGGTCAGAGAGAAGGGGAGACACAGAATCCCAAGCAGGCTCCAGGCTCTGAGCTAGCGGTCAGCACAGAGCCTGACGTGGGGCTTGAACCCACAAACTGTGAGATCATGACCTGAGCCAAAGTCAGCCACTTAACCGACTGAGCCACTCAGGTGCCCCGGCCCTACACAGTTTAAGTCTCTGCCCCATTTGCACCAGAACGCATTGGTGGTGGCCCGAGCGAAGTTAAAAGCCAGCATATGATTTGAGAGGAATTTAGAAAATAGAAATTGAGCTAGCAGTGCTACGATCGTGCTTGATACTGTACGTGTGTTATTTCCTTCGTCCTTACGAACACTTTGTTGGCTCTTATCCCCATTTTAGAGCAAAGAGCAAATGGAGGCACACAGAGGATCAGAGCTTTGCTGACGGTCACACTCCCATAAGTGCCAGAGCTGAGATTCAACTCAAGTCTATTTTTCAATCCCATGATTTTCCCACAGAGGCTGGGGTAGCGGTCGTGGCAGGTAGGCTCCCGAAGGCTCCAGGGGTTCACGGCTAGATCTTAAAAAGAGTTTATAAAGGAGGGATAATAGCAAAATGGAGCCCGAGAAAGAATGAGGCTCTGTTTCTTCATCTGTGAAATGGGTATCAGACCATCTACTTCGTAGGGCTGTTGGGGGGACTTTACAACACACCAGAACTAAGCCACCTGGGTACACAGGTGGGTATTACAGAGAAGTTTGGTAACTTTCTCCTCCACGAAGCCTTCCCTGACCCCTCACTGAGCAGTCACCTCTCTTTCTGCTGAACACACTCAGCATTTTCTCTATTCGAGAGCGGTACTGGAGAGTGCTGTACCAGATAGCAGTCTGATGGCACTTGTCCTTTGGGAGGATCAGTGTTCGTCATGCAGGAAAGGCTAAGGACCTGGCTGGGCATCGCACTGAATCGTAAGTCCCTGGGAACAGAGCGCCCGGCTAACTCATCCCTCTACCCCTTCTGCCTCTTCCTTACGATCACCCATTTCCTGAACGGATGACCTGAAAGTAAAGAGAGCCCGAAAGGAGAGGAAGTCAGATAGGAAGTAGGAGGAAAGGAGCCAAAGGCTATTCTTGACTGCTCAGCACCCCAAAACCATTTCCTAGAAGGGAATATGTAGACACCCCAGGACACCCACTGTCCTCTACACAACCCTCATTCTAAAGGGAAGGACTCCACTACTTCTGTCCCCACTGCAGGGGGCTTGCTGGCTCCACGCCCATCACGGCCCCACCGCTGTCACGGAACGCTGTTAGGTCAAGAAAACGACTTTGCAGGTGGGGAAATGATCCATTCTGCATTTGAGCTGAAGCTCCGTCACCCAGCTCCCGTCCCCTCCCAGTGCACACGGAGCTCTGCTCCGTTCCACCTGCAGTAAACGCCCAGCTATCAGGTGGCTTCCAGAATGGGGTTGCTGCTGGATCCATCGACAGTACACATTTCTTTTTCTAATATGGAAATGCCCCTTCCCACTTTTTAAAAATGAATCTTAGACATTACATGGGGCCACAGGCTGGTCCAGCCAGCCCCCTCCCCTGAGCCTACTGCCTCAGACTCCTTTTATTGCCCAGAACAATCCAGTCCTGGGAACTTCAGTACCTTATAAACCTCAGCTCCTCCTCTCGGGGGTGACGGGGACATCAGTCCTGCTTCCCACGCTGTTCCCTGCGTGGGGCATGACCAGCTGCCCTCACCCCAGGAACTAACAGTCCGTGGTGCTTGGAGCCACCAGGACCCCTCCCTTCCTGCGGCCCAGCTGGCGAGGCTGCCTCTGCCGTGCTCCTGTCTTCCCTTCAGGGACTGGCCAGCATCTGCCAGGCCCCCTCCTTGAGGGTTGGTGTCACAGATGAACCTCCCTGCTGCTGCTGGTGGTCACCTCTCCTTGTCACGTCCCTTACACTTCCCCAGGGCAGTCCTTCCCCACCTGTGGGGTGAGGTTCCTAAACTACACTGGAAGTTTTGTACCTGGAAACCTGAAAACTTTCTAAGAAAAACAGGACTAGAGAACTGAGATGGGCTTGAATGTATGAAAACCCATATACACATTCTACGTTTACTAAAATACAACAGGAAAGCCAGTACGCTAAATAAAGATTGTGGCAATGCCACTTTGCATATCTCATGCTAGTAAACTACTAGTTCATACTCTACTGTTAATGTCCACTTGAGGATAAAGTCCAAACTGGGTGGAGTCTCCAGCCCTCCCCTCTGGCTTTCACGGTGATGCTGGCACCCTCTTTCATTCTGACTCGATGCTCACGATCCGCATCCTAATGTCTCATCCTCCATTCCAATGGTCAATGACTTTCTAATTTTGTTTCAAAGTATCAGGCTCCTAAGTAATAGTGTCTCTGGTGACCTACCACTGTCCCAGAGATACACAATAACTGAAGTGCTTGAGATAAAAAAAAAAATCCCTTTGACACTGACACTCATTATTAAAACTGGACCTTACGGAGCAGAGCAGGTGTATCTGGAGCGCTTCCTGAATATGCCAGAGCCCCACCTGTGATAACTTCTCGACAAAGCACATCCCTCACGGAAATGTCAACGGACCCTCCCTCTACATTCTTCAGCATGTCAGCTCCGGGGCCAGATTTACGTAAGACAAAGAGATGGTTTGGGGCCAGAGAGCAAGGGGACCGCCCCTGTGTCTTGGCTGCCAGGAAGGAGGGGAGGCTGACAAGAAAATGGAGCCGCATGGGTCTTGATGGACTGAAACACAAAGCCAGCCTCGAAGAAGATCCCCGGCCTAACCGTGACCCCGAAGCCGCAGAGGACCCCTCCTGGCCTAGGAGGGAGGCCTCAGCCTGGCTGGGGAGCACGGAGCAGAGAGAGAACGGCCATTCCCTGCATTTCTCTCCTTTCCAAACAGTGGCCCTTCTCCTGCCCAGAGCAGGCGGGGGAGCATTTTATTCAGCTGTATTTTGTAGTTACACCTGCCCGGCAGAGTGGGGGCTCCAAGTCAGAAATGCAGCTGAGGCAGAAAGTAACCTGAACTTGGGATGGATCATCTTTGCTCCGTAAAAGCCCAGGGGAGGACGTCCAGATGGGAATGCGGCCCAGCGTGAGGAGTGACAAGGGAGTGACGGGAGTGACAGGAGTGACAGCTGCTCTCCCTGCTGCTTCCTGCTGACTAGGAGCCTCCAAGGTCCTCTTTCTGCCTCGCCATTTCTGTGCTCATCAGAGGCAGGTTCCCTGGGAGCTTTAAACACTAGTCACCCCTGGGGTTCCCCCGGAGCTCCTGACTCCGCTAGCATGGGTGCTGCCTTGGGGACTCTCAAATCCCCTGAGGTCACTGCCGCGTGCAGCCCAGGCTAGAACCCGGGAGCCGCCTGCGGGCTTCCTCCTGTGGAGGCTTCGGGCAGCTCCCTGCTTCCTGGCCTTGGCCAAGCTGCTAACTCGGGAGTAGAGATCAGGAGATTCCTTTTTTCACCTTTGCTCTGGTGCACTTGGACTTTGAGTGAGGAGGACTGCTGGGTACAAGTCAAGGTCAAGCAATCAGGAGTCCACAGAAGGAGCTGGTCCCCTCCAAGGGTTCCTGCACCTTCCTTTCCTGTTTACTATGGGCTGCCGACTGTCAGGGTAATGGAGGAGGCCAGAGAGAAAGAGGGTCGCCTCCTCCCATGGAACCAGCGGGCAGCATCAATTTTTCTTGAAAGTGTGAAAACGTACTCGGGAGAGAGACACTTTCTGTGGCATCACCAGGGAAGTCGGCATCATCTTCCTTATCTGACCCTGGGACCCCGGAGAAGCATATGAAGTGGGGGAAGAATGAGGAGTGGGAGGGCCACATAAAGAGAACGTTCTGGCAGAGCAGAGGTTCTGTGGTTGCTTTTGCATTCTTTTTGTTGACTTTGAGCCCAGCGTGTGGTGCAAGACCGTTGATCCCGGGGGGATCTAGACCACCTTGTCGGGGGGCTCAGTTGGGTCTCCCCACCTCCCTTAAAGCCTCTTGAATGAGTCTAAGATATGACAAGCCCTCCTAAGAAAGCCTGCGTATCTTTCTGGCACATGCGAGAGATGCAAAAGGTAGGTGACAGCTTCTTGCTTTGAACGGACCTGAATTGAGCTGCTTGATGATAAATTCGATCTGGCGGACCATTTCGGCGTTGCCTTCTTTGATGAAGCAGCGAAGAATGTCCTCCATTCCCTAGGGCCATTAGAGAGAGTAGGAGTTAATAATATTTTAGTGGTTTTGTGGGGGAAAACTAGTTTTCAACAGAATAGCCTCACCTACTTAAAAAAATAATGCAACAAAAAGCCTTTGGCAGGAGAGAAGGGATATATACAATAAAAATACCTCTGCTCCGTACTAAACACTCTTTTTGTTATTTTTCACAATTCGCAGTGAAACTACTTTCTTCTTGGTTGACAGTCTGACCTAATTATAAAACATTTAGCAAACAAAATACCTATTGTACAGAGAACTGGGAGTTGCTAGAGGGAGGTGGGGCGAAATGGGTGAAGGGGATTAAGAGATACAAACTTCCTGTTGTAAAATAAATAAGCCACCGCAGGGATAAAGAGTACATCAGGTCAACAATCAGTAACGCTGGAGTAATGCAGTAGGGTGACAGATGGTGACCGCGGCCTGATGAGCGACGGGCGTACACCCGACACTAAAACACCGGATGTCAACTCTACTCTATTCATGAAAAGAAAAAACTCTTGTAAAAGTGAACCGCATGAGTTTTCCCTGTAGTTTGGGCAAGAGGTTGTTTCGGGAGGTAATTTCTGTCCTGCGATTTCTTTACATTTCTACACTTTCTTCTGGATTTGAGGGGCAGAATGGCGAGTAAAGCCAGATGCTTAGAGAAATCAACCAACGGAACCTCTTTTTGAGCAGCGATTATTCTTTCTCTAGCAAAAGAATGATAAAGGCCCCACCTTGTGTAATACTTTGTTACAGAACACTGACATCCGAACTCTGAATACTGACTGACAGAACTGCAGGGAAATGTAAGACACTGACGTAGGCCCAGGCGTCTGCTTCCCGGGCTTCCTCTTTCCTGGAGGCGTTTGAATGAGCACGTACGGCTGGAGCTGACGAGGGCTTCGTGCCACAAGGGGAAAGCGTATCTAATAATGAACCCAACACATAGGGAGCAGAGTCCAGAGGCTCCAGGAGAGAAATGGATCCAGTAACACACGAGCCCTGATCAAGCTCTGCCTGATGCTTCCGCCTGGACTTCTCAGGTGAAGGACCCAGTACCTCCCTCTTCCAGTGCAGGCGTGTTTGGAGTCAATGGCTCTAACTGAATCAAGGACCTGCCAAGTGCAGTTTGGAATATGGTGGGTTCTCATCATCTAGAGAAGGGCATGACCTTCCAGAAGGTTAAGTCTGGGCTGGAATCCAGGCCGCCTCATGAATGAACAGTGTGACCTTGATCACTTTACTCAGTTCCTCCTACGCTGTATCCTCAACTCGAAAAAAGGGATGGCAACTCCAGTTAACATGAAATCTTGAAAAAGTAAAGAACGTAATTGGGTGTTGGTTATGTAAATATGTTTGTCAATTGCACAATTATATATATATATATATATATATATACGTATATATATATATATAAACTTTATACCCCAAAATAGCATCCTGTCCAAGTACTGGTACATCAGAGATGCTCAATAAACGGTTAAGGGGAGAATGGGTGGCTCAGTTGGTGAAGTATCTGACTCTTGATCTCAGCTCGGGTCTTGATCTCAGGGTTGTGAGTTCAAGCCCTGAGTGGGCATAAAGCCTACTTAAATGGTTAAGATTGTGCTTGCTGCGTTTGGAAGGGATTTGTGGCTCAGAAGAGAGATATGGTAGCTGAGGCCAAGGGAATAAACAGGTTCCAGGTAACAGCTGAGTGAGAGGCTTAGGACAGCACCTCCAAGAACAGTAACATTGAACAGAGAGGCAGAGACAGGCAAGCGCACAGAGAACATGAAGGAGTGGTCTGCAAGGGAAGAACAACTCTGCATAGTCTTTGAGTCAAGGGAAGAGGATGCCAAGGGGACAGGAGTCCCCTCCGGCCCAGGGCAGAATGTCTGGCTGGAGGTTAAATCCCAGGGAAGGGCTTCACGGCTCCCGGAGGGCGGGAGGCTTTGGAGCAGGGATTGGCACAGCCCTATTGATCTGAACTGCTCTCCCGTCCCAGACCTTGGCAACTTCTTAAAGTTCAGATGGGGCTCGGGGCACTCATTTATCTATTTCTCTGTTTGGGGTACTATTTTAAGACCACTTCTATGGCATTTGGTACCAGTATAAATTTTATTTATGTCTTCTTTGTCATTTCCCACAAACACACAAATGGTTGACTTGGTTGCAAAAATAGAGTTCTTATGATGTCATATGCTCCTCTCCTCTCCTTTTGGGAGTCCAGTTACACATGAGTGACACCTCTGTGTCCCCCAGGTCTCCGAGGCACTGTCCCTTTCCTTCTCATTTTGTCGCTCTGGCCTGGCTGGTCTCTAAGGGTCACGCTCTCACGTCCTACAACCGCGAGTCTCGTCTCCCGATTTGGTCCTTGTCCTTTTACTTCCATTTCTCCTGCCCTCGCTGCCCCGCACCCTGGATGTCCTTCCTCCAAGCTACCTGTCATGCTCTCTGATCCATGTGACCTCCCTTCTTTTTTCCTTGGCCTACATGTCTTCTTCCTTGGTCTCACCCTTGGTTGAGAATTCCTCTCACCAGAAGGACTGTAATGCAGAATTCAATCAAGTTCATTTCCCCCTGTTTTGTGCTGATATCGACTTTTCCCCCCAAAGCAATAAATTAAGTTCCACTGTTTACTGTGACCACGCAGAATGGTTCCTAATTAAGTTTTAATCTCTGGCATAGCTGTTGATGTAATTTTCGATGACTAATTAGGAGATGTAGTAATTCTTCTAAGTAAGCAGAATCAAGTGGAAGGACATGTTTCACTGTTCTCAGACTGAATTCGGCCTGTGTTTTGACTGTGGAAACACATTTAATTCCTTCCTCACAGCACTTAACATGCACACCGTTAAGCTGGTCCCCATGTTACAGGGAAGGACAGTGGCTTTGCTGATTAGACCCAGGAACACTTGTCATCACGAACTGTGCTAATCACCTGAAGCTTTTTTATACTTAATTCCAATAAAGCACTAATGTAAGCACATCAAGTACTGAACTCGTGATTTCCCAGCCACACCGGGAAGGTTCACCACCCTCCCCGGAGCCTCTGTCCCACCCGGCTGGGCTGCCGTGAGAGGCGCCTGCGGGCTGCCAGGGTTCGCTGCACCGCTGCTCACGCCTGCCCGGGCCCTCCAGGATTCCTGCAGGTGAATTTCCGTGATCGTTTCTCCACGTCACTGTCTTCCTGCTAAGCTTCTCCTACGATGAAATCGTAGGCATTCCCAAAGCCCCAAATTAAAATGAATCATTGAAAAAAAAAAAAGTCTATAACTTTCCAAAAAAGAAAGCCTGCCAGGAACTTTCTAACCCAGTAGCTCTTAAGATTTAGGTGTTAGGGATCCCTTGAGAGTCTGATAAAAGCTCCAGATTCTCTCTCCAGAAAAGTGCAGATACATAGCAGGTGTACAATTCTGGGGAATAAGCGACGTGCAAGCCACGGGGCCCGGGCTCTGACCTGCTCCAACAGCTCCTGAACGGCGGCCCTGATCGAAGCTTACAAGTTTCTCAAGCACATTCATTCATTCTTTCTTTTTTTTTTCTCAAAATGTTTATTTATTTTTGAGAGGGACAGAGACAGCATGAGCAGAGGAGGGACAGAGAGAAGGGGATAGAATTGCAAGCAGGCTCGAACTCACAAAGCTATGAGATCATGACCCGGGTCATAGTCAAGAGTCAGAGCTTAACCGAGCCACCCACGGGCCCCGCAAGCACCTTTGCTTACCATTGCCCTTGCCTCCTCACGGATGGACGGAATAGAAAGGATGCTGTACAGGGCTCCGTTCACATACGGCTGTATCTTTAAGGGGAGAAAAAGCGGTCAGTTACAAGTTGTCAAATACTGTATGACCAGTGCTCAAACGCTCCACTTGAGAACAACGTGGCTGGAGAGGAGGGTGGGCGTCACCATCTTCCTGAGCTCAGGATGCGTGTTTCCGAAGGACAGAATTCTCCATTTGCACGACCCAGTGACAGCTACAACTAAGAGCTCAAACCCAAGTTCATTATTGGCTCGCAAGGCTCACTCGTGCTGTATTTCACTGCTTAACTGTCATCCTGATCATTGAGGCTGAAACCACTGGAGTCACAATCGAATGCTCTCGCTCCTGGTCTCGTGTGGTCTCCAAGCTGCCTTTGCTAGGAACGCTTCCTTTCCACGTACCCTGCCACCGTCCTTGTTCAAACGTCCTCCATGACCCAGGCGGCACTGATCCTCCCAAAGGGTCTCTCTCTGCCTCTGATGTTCGCACTTAGTCCAACCATCCTATCACTGCCAAAATTCTACAACATGGGCCAAATCATCCGTCTTCCTACCTCGGAAACCTTCCCTGGAGCCTACCTGGGAAGTCCGAAGTCCCGCACACAGGACCCTTCAAGGTTTGGCCTCAATATCATGTCCCCCTGCGCCCCCTTCTTGCCACCATGAAGTTTACACTGCACACATCGCACACTACTTACGCCCCCCCCCACTCTGCTCTGCTTCCGGTACATCCCCCCCCACCATCCTGGATTCAGTATCCTTTTATATTTTTACGTCTGTCTCCCCTACTGTGAGCTCTCCAAGGACGGGACTCATGTTTTACTCACACAGGTAACCCCGACATCAGGCCGCGCATGACAGGGCACATGGCAGCGGCTTGATAAATGGGGGCTCCCCGCTGAGTAGATTTTGTTCTTTCCCACCATTCTTTCCTGGTGCAGGACTTTACTATCCCTTAATCTTTGCCAACCTAACGGGTAAAAAGGATAATAAAAGGCGTCCTATGGTTGTTCTTCCTTTCATTTTCCTGACCATTGGCAAAACTGCTCACCCAGATTTCCTGCTCTGTAACCTGCCCCCCTGTGCACGTCATCCTCTTCTTCTGACTTGTGTTTATCAATTTAGAGGAGCTCTTCATAAGGGATATTAAACTTTTACCGTATGTGAGGCAAATCTTTTTTCTCACGCTATCATTTGTCCTTTGGCTCTCATCATGGCCTCTTTTTCCATATCAAAAAAGTCTACTGTTTACAGAGGCAAATATGCGCATCGTTTCCTTTATGGCTCCTGGGTTTCGTTTCTCAAGACCCGGACTACCTCACACAGGGCACATGCATGGAGCATTTCTTTGTGTGGCAAACGATTTCCAGGCTCTAACATGTGTACAGGGGGGTTTTCCAGTTCATCTTCAAGGCAAATGCATGCGCAACAATGACAAGATTTAAATCCTTTGGTCTATTCCGTCCTCAGAGGTAACGTGCTGTGCCAACACCTGAAACCAACATTTACTATTAGGGACAGAATAGATTTCCCACCGGCTTCACCCGCCTCAGTTGAGTAAAATGGAGAAGAGGGTCTAGAAGGAGTGAAGAGCTCCTGGTCTGAAAACATAAACAGCACATCGCACTCCAGGACAGTCACCGAACCCTCACTAGCCAGCAGCCGGGCTCACTCAGCCGTGGGCCTGGGGACCATAAGGGTGAGAGAAGTGAAATGGGCAGGGACACAGGGGCACCCAGGGCCTCAGTCTGACTAGCGGCTCTCCGTCCCGTCCCGCTAAGAGAGTCCGCCCCTGCTCTGGCCAGAAAGGTCAGGGTTTTGTTGAGGTTTTGGCTTCAGGGCAAAGCGATGCCCCGGTCTCACAGGCGTCTACGGAAAACAGGCAAGAGAATACTCAGACTGTTTATAAGTTCCTGTTATTAGTTTATCGAGACCCCCACTTTATTAAGAAAGGGCTTGTGGCGCCCAGGTTAGACGACAGAAGATCCCCCCGGTTTTGGGGAGGCCACAGGGGACAGCAGGAGCTGGATCAGCCCTTCTGTGGGACAGCGTGGCGGGACTCGGGCCTGGGACTGCCACGTGGGGGGCGCTGGCAGTGATGAAGCGTCTGCCCCCCAGGGGCCGGTGTGGGGATGGCACTGAGGACCCTGGGCAGAGGTACACCCTGAGAGCCGGGGGAAACTGAGGTGGGCGAGCCGGGGGACTGGATGGGAGCTCTGCGGACAGGGGCTGTTCTGCAGTAGCGAAGAGTTAAGGAACGAGATGGATACAAACAACACAGAAAAGTCCTGAAGACACAGTGAAAAGGTAAGCGAAGAATGAGATCGGGAGCGCAATGCTATTTACATGATTACGCACGCACCACACACCATTAACTACATTTTCAGGCCACGAACGTGTCCACGGACGTAGCTTAAACACACCCCGGGGAGAGTCAGCGTGGGGCAGAAGGAAGCAGGACAAGTGACAAGGAGGATGAGGCCTGGTGGGGAGCCGGCAGGGGCCAGCGATGGCCGGAGAGAGAGGTGCGGGGCGGCTTCCCAGCTGCGGCGTCTGGAGGGGGAGCGAGCACTCACTGAGCCGGCCAGCCCTCCCCCAGCCTGCGCCCGCCCGTACCTCGTGGTTCTCGTGGCCGAGCAGGTCCGAAAGGACTTTCAGCACCAGGCCTGCCACCTTGGCACACATGTTCTTCCCTTTAGAGAAAACAGTAGAACAGAACGTGACACGTCTGAGCTCAGAAGTACAGTTTCAGGTCAGGCAGACGTGAGTACACATCTTGGGTCCTCTGCTTATGAACTGTGTGACCCCGGGTGAGTCACTTCACCACTCTGGGCCTCGGTTTCTTCCTCCTGCGGTTCCTTAGTGATTATTAATACCTGTCAGAGGGCGATGCAGACTGAAGGGAGGCGTGTAGGCTGTGCGCTCCGAGTGCCCAGAAGACGGTGGCACAGGCAGGGCACAGAGCTACTGGAGTCCCTGAACGCACGCCATAGACGGTGCAGCGTTCTGCCTTTATACCAGCATCAGAAAACTCACACAGGGGTTCTAGCAAACCCAAACATCATGGTAGCAATCACTGCAAATAACCTGAGGGTCATAAGAAAAGCTCAGTGTAATCTGATGAATGTTTTAAAGCTGAGATATATCTGCATATGTTGTTTTTCAAGAGAAGACTGAAGTAACGGTCATTTAGTCAGTCAACAACACACAGGTGTTGCAGATTACAAAGCATCCGAGGGCAAAGAAGCTTCTAACAAATGCCCCTGCGCTATTTATTAGCCACGAAACCTTCTCCCTGGCCTGCGCTGCTCAGACTGAGGTCAGCGTCAGGCGGGACTTGGCACTTCTTCTACAGAAGCTTCTTTGGTCCCGGGTAACGGGCCATCTCATGGGATGGAACCCTGCGGAAGAGCTGTGATCACTAACTTTACTGATCAAACGGGCTGAGACGTGTGCATGAAACTCCCGAAGGCTGGGGGGGCGGGGGCGGGGGGTGAAGTGGGGAGATGGTTGTGGGGAGGGGCAGGGAGCCTGGTCTGGCGGCCTTGCTCTGCTGCCGACGTAACCCTGTAGAATCCTGGAAACATATTTCTCTGTCTCGGGATAGAATGGATCAGAATATTTAACTTCCTGCCTTTGAATAGTGCAGTGAAGGTAAAGAAACATATAAACTATTTTAATTTCCTCTTAATGGAGGTGCTGTATACACATAAAATGGTATTTCCAAGGCCAGCAAGGTATTTGGCTTCAGGGATTCCCC
>PISW01006562.1:0-106636 GCA_004023785.1 Mungos mungo
AACTTGATGCCTATAAGTTTGAGAACTAAATGAAATTGACAAATTCCTTAAAAGAAGCAAACTACTAAAGGCCATAGAAGAAGAAATAGTCTGTGTAACACTGCATCTGTTAAGGAATTAAATTTGTAACTTCAAGTCTTTCCACAAAGGGAACTCTTTACCCACATGGATTGTTAGTGGTCAGTTCTTTCAAACACTGAGAGAAGAAATAAAACATACGCCCCAACTAATTTTGTGACAATACATTACTCTGAGCCCCAAATCAACTATATTACAAGAATATATAACAGACCAATATTCCAAGAAAACGCAAGTGCAAAAAGTGTTTAACCCTGGAGCAAATCAAATCCAACCATATATATACATATGTATATATAATCTTAAAATATAATAGATTTTAAGATATATATATTTATCTAAATAAAAATATATATTTATTGAAAGATTTTAAGATGATGCATCATAATTAAGTGGAGTTTATCTCAGAATATCAGTCTGGTTTCACATTAAAAAACAATGTCATTCACCATATTAACTGATGAACTAACACACATAAAATTTCAATAGATGCAGAAAAAAACAATGGCAAAACTCAAATCCTTAAATCCATTCCTGGTTTAAAGACAAAAACAACAACAAACAAACCAAAAACAAAAAACCTTTAAGGAAAGCACCATAAGAAAATCTCTTCAACACGGTAATAGCTACAAAAAATGTAGAGTTGACATCATACTTAATGGTGAAATACTTAGTGCTCTTCCCCTAAAATATTAACAAGAAAATGACACCTGCTTTCACCACATGAACTCAACATTTTACTGGAGGTTTAAGCCAGTGCAATAAGATAAGAAAAAATTATTTAGAGTCATCCAGATTGGAAAGGAAGAATTTAAACCACCATTAATTCCAAATACCATGATAATCTATATAGAAAATCTTATGAAATCTACCCACAAAAATCTAGAACTAAAAATCGGGTTTAGCAAGATCATGAGATACAAGATCAATACTAAAAAGAAGAAAGAGAAAAAAAGAACTATTGTAATTTTATAGACTGATAATACTCAGAAAATGAAACTGAAAGAAGCAATACCATTTATATAAGTGTCAGAAATAGGAAATATTTAAATATAAATAGGACAAAAGATATACAAAACCTGTATGCTGAGAAATCCGTGACTTGGCAGAGAGAAATTAAAGAACGTATAAGTAAATGGAAGCGATGCACTGTGTTCACAGAGCAGAAAACTTACTATCGTCAGCTTACCATGTCCCCAAACTGATTTAGACATTCATCGCCCTTCCAATAAAAATCTCAGCAGGTTTCCTTCTAGCAATTGACAGGCTGACTCTAAATTTTATGTGAACATTCAAAAGATCTAAAATATATAAAACTACTTTAAGACAAAACAACAAATTTGAAGGATTTATACTAATGTTGAGACTTACTATAAGACTATAGAAATCAAGACAACATGCAATTAACATATCAATGGAACAGAGTTGTTTATTTCAGAAAGAAACCCCACATGTCATCAAATGCTTTTTAACAGCGTCTTAAGAGACAGGAAGAACAACATTTTAACAAACAGTGCGGGAATAATTGGATATCCACATTGCAAAGAATAAAAAATAAAGCTGAACCAAACTTAATACTACATTTGAGTTTGCAGAGACATTACAATGGGAAACAAAACAACACTGTGGGGTGATGTTATGGTTATTAATTTGGCTTTGGTGAGGGATTACGTGAGTATCTAAGTATCAAAACTTAGCAAATTATATACTTAAAAGATGTGCCCTTGGTTAAGTATCAATTGTACTTCAATAATGTTGCTTTAAAAAGTAACACATTAATCTATGCTTGAGAATTAAGTATCTTTTTAATACATGTGTTCATATATACAAGTGCACATCTGAGATATTCAGCAGATTCTTGTATTCATAAAACAGAATGGCTACTGTTGGCCCTTATGACAAATTTATACTAGCATTTTATAAAAGATGAAATGAAATACTTCCACATGTGCACATAGTGTTCCAAGTGAAAAAGCAGTGTGTGGTGGGAATTAAGGAGAGATTCTGTGTGCTTTGCTTGGCTTCATTTACTTGGAGAGAAGAACAGAGCTCTGTGCCCACTGAAGAGTTCTTATCGTCACCAGAGATGCCTACGCGGCTGTGTTCACCAAAGATCAGCAAGGACATTGACCCAAGTTTCAGAAATGTAAACTCCCAGCACCTGATGTGGGCTCCACGAACACGTGACACAGCAGAATTAATCAGACTCTCAACCGTAAGGGATTTTAGATAGCATCTAATCAAACCCTTTATAGATTATGAGTGGAGAAACCCAGGTCAGAGTAAATGACGGGTCTGAGTCTTCTCAATGGCAGAGTCAAATCTAGAATCCATGTTTCTTGTGGTCAAATCCTGTGCCTTTTTCTTACTACCCCAACATCATCCTTGGAGAATTTCCCCCCCCAAAGATACCCATTAATCATATCCATATAGAAAAGCACCTTCTTACCTTATGCTTTATTTAAGTGCATTTTTGTTTAATTATAATGAAAAATATCCCTGCAATCTTTTCTATTGTCAAACTCATCTGCAGACTCCCGATTTGACCTTTTGGAAAATTAGCTATTTAATTTATACACACTCGGGACAATGTCCCCTGATTTTGTTCCTGTCTTGTTGTAACTCATTTTTCATTATCCACGGTGAAGACAATAGTCTCCGTCCTTCATCTGGAATAATTGTTTTGAAACCCTCTTTTACAACAAAAGCACCGGGTTAAGAGTAGTTTCTGTAACAAAAGACTCTTTACATGTAAGAAAAATATGCAAATCCCAGGAACCTCTTAATCATATTAGTACAATCCAGGTAGATTTAATTTTATATTTAACTACTCTTTTTTTTCTTTCTGATTTCAAAAGCATTCCATCCTCAGTAAAGAAACTGCAGAAAGCAGAGAAAAGCTTTAGAAAGATAAAAATCACCCATAAACGAATCAACCAGGTAGGGCCATTTTTAATATCTGGCATTTACTCAACTGCATAATTAGATCAATACATATATAACAAAAAATATTTAACTAAAAAGCTATAGATATAAATATCAAGATAGAAATCTTACCACATAATATATTTTGTATCTTTTTAAATTAACATAGAGTCCTTTTCTGGCCACTAAAATTATTTGTAATATCATTCTTAAACGTACATTGTTCAACCATACAGTTATAGTATTAGGTCCTCTTCCTCACATGGCTGGACATATATGTGCTGTTTAAGCTTTTAAACGAGGCCAACTAGATGTATGTCAATCTTTGTTAATAAGCGTTTCTGATTTTTTTTTCTTAGGATATACTCTGGACACTTTTTTAAAAGTTTAAAATTTGCCAATAATAGGTGATTATATAGGTTAATTCAAGCCTACAGAAAGTTCTTCTTTAGAAAGAATGTGTGCCAAGTGCGCTTGGAAAGTAAGAATGGAATGCATATAAAATGTCTTTTCCATGAATAAGTAGCAGAAATAGCAGCTAATTTTAAACATTTTGCTTTATTTCCCTTTATAGTAATGGTGGAGGAATATTTGCACACAAATTCCCAGTATCTGGACATTAGGGTAGATTTGAAACTGAAAAAGTGTCATTGCCTAAAAGACTAGTTCCTAGAAGATCTATTTAAGATAAATTTTTAATAAAGGCATAAGCACATGGTGTCACCATGGTGATAAAGGAGGCCGGGAATACCGTATGATGGAATATAGGTTGAATAAAAAATAGGCTGGTGATACAGTTGAAGAGGTTCAGCTGAAGAAAGGATCAGAAGCAAAAGCAGAGGGATTCTCTAATGAAGGAAAATAAAAAATCACAGAGGTATTAGTTTCCAATTAAATCATGTAAATGCCATATTTAATTTTCTTCCTCAGTTTGTGCATACTTATTAAACCTTGGGCCAGCGAAGGAGTCTACAGCTCGTTTTCCTCGCGCTATGTGGGCAAATTTCAAAAACAAGAGACAAAACGACCTTTGCCAAGGATGCCTCTTACAAGGTACCGCGTGGCTTTGCTGCCGTGGACCGCTAACTCTGTCGGGGCACAGGGATGGAAATGGGGAGCTGCTCTTCACCTCAAGCTGTTGGCTACGTTCAGACATTCCCAAGGTATAATGAGACCACTGTCTAAGAAGATAGAACAAAAGACAGCCTTAAAGAAAAATAATGATTCTTCCCCCCTGCTCATTCCTGGGGCTGAGAATCTGTGTGGACGTTGTATAGGCATAATTAGATGGAAAAAATGTTCATTATGGGTTTTTTTTTCCCCCCTTCGAAGGAGAGGCGGAATAGGAAGATGGCCAAGGACGAGGGGCTGGATACTGGGCCTTTCACTTTGGAGAAATCTGTGATCAGGACAAAGGTACTTAAATTCTCAAAGTCTTAGCTTCTTCATCAGTTGAATGAGGTGAATACCTCAGATCTGTTGTTGAGATGAAAGCACCCAATAGAGCACTTAGGACATAATGTAGACCTGATAAATTACAGGGTTCATAATTAGTAGTGTTATGTATCAATTAGCTTGGGAGATACAGAAATATTTCCCAAGTATCATTAATTGCTAATCATATGGTAGAAAGTGGATCAAAATCTAAGATAGTATGATCATTACTGGGGGGGGGTGCTTTTTAGTCAACGCCCTTTTATTTTTCTTAAGTATTTTAAGTGCTTGCTTTATGTACATTTGCCAATATATACATTACCTTGCACACTGAGGATTCTGCTACAATTACATTTCAACCCTTAGAGCTGTGCTGTCTCAGCCGAATATGCCCAAACTTCTGTTTAAGATGAGGAACTCACTTAGTACTTCCCACACACATTAATGTTCATATGAACTCACCTGGGAAATCTCACTACAACACAGATTTTGGTTGTGGGTCTCTAACAGGTCTATGGTTGATGCTGACGGGCTGGCCTAGTCACCACACATTGTAGCAAGGACTAAACCAGGGGGTGCTTGGGAGGGGGGGGCCCAAGGGACATTTGTCAATGCCTGGAGACATTTTTTGTCGTCACAACTGGGGGAGGCGTTGCCGGCATCTGGTGGGGAGAGGCCAGGGTACTGCCAGACACACCCTCATGCACAGGACAGTCCCAACCAACAAGAATTGCTGCCCAAAGTGTCAATGACGTCCAAAATCACGGTAGAGCCACGGCTGAAAAACTTCAGATCAGACAAATCACAGGATCTTTTCCATTTAAAGCAAATATACTGTTAGGAGAGTAAAATCTATTGGGTTTTATTTGTGTCTAGGTTTATCTAAAGAAGAAAAGAAAAGAAAAGGAAGGAAAAGGAAACTGACGATGGGGGTGAGGGTGAGGGATGGGGCTGGAAACATTAAAAATGTGTGTTCGTACCTAAAAAATGAACCACAACGGAAGCCCTAAAAACCACAATGGGTCACTCCAACCTCATGCACCCGACAGGGTTGGGGCTATAGTTTTGGCATGTGGATTGATGGTTTTGAGGCTACAGATCCTGGGCATAAATGCGGAGCAGGCAGGCATGAAGTCCACAGAGCGGTCTGCCCTGAGGGGACACAGAGACCTGCCTGATATAACAGGAACGTGGCACCTGCTGATCAAAGGCATGGCACCTGCGTTCCCTCTACCTGTAGCGACAAAGGCCAAACCCCTTAAAAACGGCTCTATGATCCAGGCATAAACAGTCTCAAATCCCCTTTTCTAAACTGAGATTCCCCTCTACTGGCATTTGACGAATTATTATTTGATAAACTAAGTTTTGATAGAATGAAATCTACCAACATGTTTATCAATAGTCTTATTTTTCCCCCTGAATTTTCTTTTAAATTCATCAAGGGGTTTACTTTTATCAGTTGCCTTGAAGATTTCACATAGATACTTTCATTAGAAAAATCGTAATCAACACCAACTGTATTAAGAATTTAATTGACCCACTTGGGCAATCATCCATGTAACAAAATAATTTATCTCAGGGTAAGAGAAAGATAAAAGACAGAGGTTGGGGTTTAAACAGCAGACAAATCAAAACTACAGAGAGGGTTTATCACTTCTAAATGGTATGGCGGCGAACGTTCCTTGGGAAGAAAAAAGAAGCTAGTGTTCTGAATGCAAAACGGATCTCGGCGGAAATGTGAATGCTGCCGTAGACAGGGGGACACTTACCCGTCGCCACAGGACTTCCAGTCTAGGGCCACAGCACCCTGAATGTGCCCCGTCTGGTCTGATGTGCTACCCTGCAGGCACCCAAACACGGCAGTCTAAAATGTGGGTAACGAGCACCCTGCCTCAGTTTCTCCAGCAGAAATATAAGGTGCGTTTCCAAGGTTTGATGTTTGGTGTATTTGGAATAATAAAAATGAACTAGTCCACACACCTCCTAGTCGATGCTGGGCAGTAACAACTACTGAACTTTGGAGGAAGTTCTACTATTTGGTTTTACACATAAGATCAAAGTATTTTTAAAACAGCCTCGGACAAAAAGGAGAATATCAATGGAATTCAGAAATAGGAGGCTAATAATGTGTATGTAATCCAAAATTTGAAGATTATATCTACATAAACTTCAATAAGGTCCGGAAAATACGAAAATGTTATCTCCTTTATATACTCTGACCTTTCTCCAATCTCCTAGTCAGTTAATCAGTATTATTAAGCACATGTTATGTTGAACAAGACCAGGTCTGTAACCAAATGCTGTGATGGAAAAAGGCCTAAATTCCTTTTAAATGACATGCACTGAAGGTCCTGGGAGTGAATCATCCGTGATGATTTCTTTTTTCTAATCTACTGAGAGAAAGGGAGTAACAGGACCTCAGAAACGACCTGAAGATGTGCCTTCCTCACGCTGTTTTTTGTTGGCTAATGGAAATGGAGGAACAGCCTTATTTTAAAATGTTTTATGAGCTTACCGCCATTGGTTAATAACAGCGGTGGGCGGTCCCTGAAATTTGTCCAAACTTCCTAACGGAGGAAATGATGAGGTCTCTATGCTAATTAAAGTTAAATGTGCCTCCCTTGTCGCATAACGCTGATTTATCCTTCAAGAACTGGTCAATTTCAAGGCCAAGGAAGCCCCCAACAGAAACAGAAATGCTTCCTCCAAGAGGGAGAGTCCCCAGCGCCCTATTAAATCTGTCTTTATATCCACCCATCCATACCTAGCTCTCCTATAATTAAATCAAGCGACTTAGGAATCAGTCTAACTGCTATCCACAAATTCTAAATGAATTCCTTAAGTGGTCTTTGCAGGCAAACCTGGGGCTTTTGAAAAGCAACAATTAGAGTGAGGCGGCCTCACCTTATTTACAAGCCGGGAGCAAAAGCAGGTTTAGGCCGTGTGTCAACACCAACCATTGTTCTTATTAGGGTACAATTTTCAGGAGGTTTTTTAAGAACGTAAAAGGAGGTGAGTTGGAACATGCAATTCTAATTCCTTTTAGGGCTTATCACTCTTCAAACATTCAATAGCCACCCTTAATACCATTACCTCTGGGACAACATTTGAGTAGGCCCCTCAATCTAACAACAAGAGACAGCCAGAGCAAAGACGGAGGTTTAAAAGCCTGGTTAAAGATTAACACAAACAGTAATAAGAAGGTTCTTTAGGAAAGAATCAGGACATCTGCACAGAATCCCTGCTACCTGCTGAGGGTTGCTAAGCAACTTGGGCCTACCACTGCCCCAAGGGTATTTTACTTTACAATTAGGATTTTTGAAGGGGGAAGTGGGGGAGGAGGGGGGAGATTCCTAGCGAAACTGATGTACAGCCATATATATATATAGATATAGATATAGATATAGATAGATAGATAGATAGATACATGTTGTTGTGTTTTTTTTAATAGGAAAACGGTGTCACTCCGTTCTTTCAAAGGGAGAATACCCACGATAAAAGCAGATTTCTTTTTTTTTTTTTTTGTATGTAACTGACAAAAATCTAGCAATAACATGGAGTTTTAAAAGTGACATTTTGACTCTAAGGGAGGAATTATTTGCAATTTGTTTTGAACAGAAGCTTAGTTCATGTCAGATGTGAACCTCCAGACAATCATTAGTTTAAACTGCCTGCTATGTGTTTAAAAATTTCAGTCAATTTAGGGCTGATCTGAATTGCAAATGTGATGGTAATAAGCCATTAGGGAACTGCATATCTTTTTTTTTTTTGCACTTACAACCCTCTGCTTTAAGGAGCTCCAACTACACTGAAATATGAAAATATCATTTTAATCATGCACACTGTCGACAAACATAGAAAGGCCAGAGACTCAGAAGTGGGAAAGTGGCATTTGGAGGCTGAAAACAAGGAACTGGACAAGAAAGAAGAAACAGATATTAACCTTTACTTTAAAGTACATACAGTATTAAGATTTTCCAAAAAACAAATATTCGGTTTTGTTGGTAATGCAATACACATCTCCAAGCCCGACATCTGGATAAAATTTATTTTCTTTGGATTTTGGAATTAGAGAATGTTAGCCCAAACCTTTTATGAGGTCGCTTGGGAAATCAAGAGAAGAGTTTCTCTGGTCAGATTTCAGCTTGCAGTATAAATAATGGATTTGAAAGGGTGTTTATCAATAAAAAATTCTTCTTTAAACAGTCTATTTCATTTTTCTACAACACCATGGGTTTCGGTTGTCCCCAAACCGTCAATATCAAGAGGTATTTTGTTCTCACAAGGATGTTCTGGTTCAGAAGCCTATATACGCTAGTGCAAAAATGAGATAATGAAAAATTTCAGTCCATCCTTGGATCTCCCCATTGGCAGCTACATATTTAACTGAACAGAGAATGGAACTGGAAAAAAAAGGAGGTGGGCTCCCCATATTTTCAGTGAGTAAAACACGTGTTCTTCATTCTTAAATGCCTGTTTTAAAATCCATTTGATTTCCAAGCTAAGAAGACCATTGCAAAGGGAAGGCTGATAACTGATCAACCAGCCCTGTGAAATCGTTTCGCATATTTCCGTTAGCCTCTGTATAAACTCGTTTCTACCCCCTCTGCATTCACTAAAATTTGGCACTTGGCTTCGTTTCAACTGTATTAATAGGACCCCATAAGTTTCTTCTCTGCCACTTGCCAAAATCTTTGGGAAATATGGAAACTTATGAGTAATGCATTCATGACATGTTTTCTCTCCACAAGTTAAATATTTGCTAAGATAAAGATAAAGTGTAACATCACTGGTAAATATAGCACAAAATGATAGAATTTGAGACCCAGGGGAAAGAGCTTAGTTAGAATTTAACCCCGCGAGCCTTCCTCATCCAGAAGGTCAGGGCTCTGGCCAATCCCAATGTTTGTTTATATCCTTGAGAATGAGAGATAAGAGCAGGAACCCTGTGAGGTCAGTTATATTCGGGGGGGGGGGGGGGGGAAGGAACCCCCCAAGGGTCAGCGTGCAGGCCACGTCTGGACTCCACAAAAATAAAAGATTTTTTAAAAGAAAACAAAATTCTCAAAAATAACAGCCCTTTTCCACACGGCCTCACTTCAGCTGGTTTTAAATTATGCCTCCCTGAGCCCTCATTAGAACAGCTCCATCTATGTCCCAGCCAGAAACGGGAAGGAGAAATGGAGCCAATCATGCATATGAATGAGGAAGGTGAACCTGAGACAGAGAAGGGATTTTCCGGAGCCACATGCATCTCCTCTCTTCACTCACGCATTCTCTCACTCAACAAATATTTACTGAGCCTCCCTGGTGGGTGTGGACCATGCTGCGCGTGGGGGGAATAGGGATGAAGTGAGCTGATGGGTCCTACCCACCTGGAATGCGCCAAGAGCAGCGCGGCCTTTATGCGAATAAATACGGTAAAAGATGGAGGTGAAAAATGTCCAAAGACGAGGCGCCGGGAGGGAGGCCCAGGCGGGCGGATTTCGCAGCAGTGCTGGTGACCGTGGTTGCGGAATCCGAAAGCCTGAAGGTGCAGGCGTTCTCTGCCATCTGAGACAGGCCCAGGGACGCGGTCTTCTCCAGAAAGCTGTTTTAAATCTCAACTCTCTGAAACCTTGAACTCAGCAGGCTTCCCCTCCCTTGCAAATAAATGACCTCACTTCCCACCCCACAGAGAAAATGGACTCCATCGGCTGGAAACCCACTCAGCTTCCGGCCACCAGCCTACACACCCAACAGCATCCAAACCCGCCTGCGCTCCCTTCCCCCTTCCCCCTTCCCTCCCACAGGGTCCTGGGCCTGAGTGTTCCCAAAAGCCAACACATGCATCCCTGCTTTAGATCCCATCAACTTAGGACCCTTCTCCTCAGAGACCCTACTGATTCCTTCCCTGATCCTGTCCTGCAACTTCAAATGCTCCTCTTTGCTGCCAATACTCACTGGGATTTAAAAGTCCACAAGCCTCAGGGTCCCTGAGACTCAGTGGATTGGGCCTCCTACTTTGCCTCAAGTCATGGTCTCCAGGCTCAAGGGTTCGAGCTCTGCAGCAGACTCTGTGCTGACAGCTCAGAGCCTGGAGCCTGCTTTGGATGCTGTGTCTCCTTCTCTTTCTCTGCCCTCCCCGACTCGCACTCTGTCTCTCCTTCAAAAATAAACATTAAAGAAAAAAAACGAGTACACACGTCTCTACTATCTTAACAGCAACAAAAACAAGAACTCCCTCAAAAACTCTTTCCACAGACCTCATACTCGCTGCCCTCTCTTCTATAATCACCCCTTGTCACACGTACTTTTTTCAATTAAATCAATTAAAATCCAAGAAAACCTAAAGCTCCATTCCTCAGCGGCCCTGGCCACATCTCAGGTGGCTAATTGTGACCAAATAGAGGAGAGTGTAAACTTTGAACCTGTCCACCACCGCGTAAGTTCTACTGCCAGTCTGCCTTCTTTCCATCCATCCTGTTCCTCGGTAGCCAAATTCCACCAGCAACACTCTCTGCACTCACGTTACACTCTCACCCCCTTCCCTCAACTCACAACAACGTGACGTGCCCCCACTCCTGCACTGGAGCTGCCGCCGCCGGTGTCACCAACCCCTCATGAAACTCAACACAGACACACGTCCTGGATCCTCCCTGTCCTGACTCATCTGCAGCGCTCAGACACCAAGGGTAACTACTTAAAATGGTCTCATTTCTTACTGGACCCCACGCTTTTCCCTCCCCTCTTTGACTACCCTCTCTTGGTCTTCGTTCCCGGACTTTGCTTGCTCTGCACAACACACAAATGCCTGTTCCTCACTGCTGCCTTGAGGGCTCTACTCTCTTACCCTTCAGTTTTTCCTTAGAAGACCTCACTCCCTTCCAGCTCCTTCGGTGACCATCCATGCCCCCATGGCTCCCACCCGCAGACTTCTCCATTGCGCTATATATCATATACACATGGATGGTGGGCATCTCAACCTCCTATGCAGTATGGACCCAAACAAAGCTTATTTACTGCTCAAGTCTATTCCTTTTCCTTGAAAACTTACAGCACTGAATGGCATCAATTTACCCAGGGTAAAATCCCAGACTTCTCCCTTTCACAAGAATCACTCACAACTCCAGTTACCTCTTCCTTTGGTTTATCTCCGCATCCCTCTGCATCCCTAATCCATGCAACGTCCCCCTCCCTCCAGAATTCCTACTACACTCACCCTGCAAGCCGCTCTTCTGACTGTCCTGTCTTCTTTCAAGCTACATTTCCCATTGGGGTCAAAATTATCTGTAAAACCAACCAACCAAAATAAATAAATATCCGTCCCTACAAGCCCTCAGTGGTTTCTAATCGCGCTTAGGATAAAGTCCAAGAGCGTCCCTCGATCAAGGAATCCCTGCCCCTCTCTGTCTCCTCTCTGGCAGGGTCAAACCGCAGGTCACTGCCCCCCCCCCCCCCCGCCGTGTTCCATGGGCTCCGTGCAGGAGGCAGTCTCCCTCGGCGCGGGTCCCTGACTGTGGTACCATCACCGCACCTAACCGCTTAACCCTGCTTATCCTCGAGGTCTCATTTTAAAAACATTTTTTTAATGTTTTTTATTTTTGAGAGACAGAGCACGCGCGAACAGGGAAGGGTCAGAGAGAGAGGGAGACACAGAATCTGAAGCAGGCTCCAGGCTCTGAGCTAGCTGTCAGCACAGAGCCCAACGTGGGGTTCGAACCCACGAACCATGAGATCATGACCTGAGCTGAAGCCGGACGCTCAACTGACTGAGCCACCCAGACACCCCTTGAGGTCTCATTTTTGATGTTACTTCTCTTGAGGAAGCCTTCCCAATCCTACCAGTCTAGGTTAGGGGCCCCTACCACTCTGACATCTTTTGTTGAACAATAACATCACCTCAAATATAATGGCTTAAACCCCCGATTTATTTGGCCCAAGATTTTGGGGGCCAGGAATTCAAGAAGAGCTCAGCTGGATAGCGCCCTCTCGGAACTTTCCCATGGCTGCAGTCACGATGTGGCTGTTGCTGGGATATCACCAGAGGTGCAGCCATTAGGGGGTGACCAGACATTGCCACCAAAAGGTCTCTCCGAAGAAGTCTCAGGAGCTCTCCCTGTGGTGTCTCCGCCTGAGCTAGTCTGACCTTCCTCACAGCATGGATGCCTTGGGACAGATGGACCCTTTACACAGAGACTAAAGACCTCAAGGGGGGGAGTTGCGACAAGCAAGGTGGAATCCAGGACCCTTCCCGGCCTCACCTCAGGACTCACAAGTCACCTCCCCACACCCTATGGGCTCTAGCGAGTCGTAAGCCAGCCCAGACTTAAGGGGGAGGAGCACAGATGTCAGCCCCTGAATGCGGAGGGTATTAAGGTCACACTGTAGATGAGCAAGCGAGATGGGAGGGCCTTGTGGCGGTGTTCGGAAACACAATCCGCCACACTTACTACATTTTCTCTGCAACGCTCCGAATTCTCAGGGCTGCGGCACCTCTAAGACATCAGCTTCTGGAGGGTTCCACCCAGGGAGTGCGTTCACAGACAAAACTATTCTGTCCACATTCCGCTACCTTCATTTGCACCGGAACATCACATCTGTAAGTGCTCAGAGTCTGGGAGCTCCCTGAGCCTGTACTCGCCCAGGGTAAGGCTTCTCAGCCTTGGACTAGCAGACCTCCTGCCACAATTTTAGGATTCCCAAGGTCACAGAAACGGATTTTCTTGGAGACGTTGCCCTTCCCAGGGCTGGGAGCAGTTCAGACACACCTCTCAGCCCAATCGCAGAGACCACAGACATCAGAAAATCGAGCTCGCGGCCTTGTCCCCAGCAGGGGCTCTCTGCAAGCGATGACGCTAACTCTCCGTCATGGCCGCCCTCTCACCTCCTGCCCCGGGGGCCACTCGGACGCTCATCTCTAGAGCTCCAAAGGTCCACAGCCCATAACGAAAAGTTATCTTCTTGATTAAATTAAGATGGGGAGTTAGAGCCATAGCTTGGGTTAGTACAGCCAAGGAAAAGGTAATTTATCTCCTCCGGAAGGGATTCATTTCCTTCTTCCTCCTCTTTTTCAGGCTTTAGATTTTCTTTACTCATTCCTAAAGCGTAGCTGACATACAGTGTTATATGAGTTTCCAGTGTACAACATCCTGACTGAGCAATTCTCAAAGATGATCACAAGCGTAGTCACGGCACAATGTTATTACACATAGTGATTACATACAGTGACTCACTATATTCCCTACCTTGGACTTTCTGGCAACGTGACCTACTTGATTTATAACTGGAAGTTGGTACCTCTTCACCCCCTTCACCTAGTTCACCCATCTCCCACCAACCTCCCCTCTGGCAACCATTAGTTTGTTCTATATTTAATGGTCCAGTTTGTTTATTTTATTCCACACACAAGTGAAACATCATACAGTAAAACCTTGGATTGCGAGTAACATGTGGTGGGAGGGTTCTGCAAGACGAGCAAGCACTCCTCCCACACTTTAACCTGATAAATGAGTGACGGCTTGCACTATGAGTAGTACGTCACAAGACCACAACTGAGCCACTGGTTCTTCTCTCTCTTTCTCTCTCTCTCTCTCTCTCTCTCTCTGCGGGTTTGTGGGTGATCGTCTCCCATGCTCAGATGCTCGGTCTTAGGCCGTGGTGGTTGGCAGAAATCAGTGACTTTTCAGAACGCTGGACGGTGCCCACAACTGGCACTAGTGTATTTTTGTCACTTGAAAGCACCCATGGACAGTCCCTTGCTTTTCCGGACAAGAGGAAGCTGAGGAAGGCTTTGCTGCTTTCTAGGGCCGGCCGCCCGCAGACGCAGACCCTTTCCTCTGCGGCCTGATTGCAGTTACATTAACTACAGTCTGTGACGAGAGTTTGCTAATACTGCACTGGAGTCAGCCTCCCTGCGAGCGTACCACGGGCCTCACGCAGAAGAAGATTCCACTGAGCCACGAGGTAGCAGTGACTCTGTTCGTGATAGTGAGAGTCGTCCTCCACAACCACCCTCCCCTCTGTCTCCCTCACGCCAGCCACACAGGTTTTCAAAGGGAGGTGCAGGTTAGCTTGTTGATTTTTTTTATATTTTGCATATTCTTTGTTATTTTTATTAGGTTACAGTATTGTGCTCATTTTTTATATGAATATTTTTTGGGGTTGTGGAACAAATCATCCGAGTTTCCAGTATTTCTTATGAGGAAACACGCCTTGATATAGAAGGGCCTTGGACTACAAGCATGTTTTCAGAACGAGTTACGCTCACAAACCAAGGTTTTACGGTATCGGTCTTTCTCTGCCTTACTTCACTACCCCACTGTACTATTCTTAGCCCCTTCCTCTCCAGACACATATCTAACGTTGAAGAATCTCCTCTCCCTAGGCCTAATGCCTAACTTATCTACTACCCCAGGATTAATCACTGCCCAGGAATTTGGACAATGCAAATTATAAACCATAGGCTGAAGAGATAATCACACACATAATAATATGAACTTGGTATCTAAGGAGATATTTACCCATATCGCTCCCATTGCGTTGGCTACTATAAAATGAAACAAAATAACAAGCACTGATGAGGACCTGGAGAATCTGGAGCCCCTGGCACTGCTGGTGCCCATGTAACATGGCTCAGCCACCTGGAGAAGAAAGTATGGTAATGCCTCGAATATTAAATATAACTAGCATATTATCCAGCAATTCTGCTTCTGAATATAGACCCCAAAGAGCTGAGAGCCCGGACTCAAAGATATTTTGGTATTCTTGTTCGCACCAACTTGTTCACAACAGGTGGAAACAACCAAGTTGTACACACCACATGAAGAGACCTTGAAGACGCTATGGGGGTGGATGACGGTGAGGCTGCACAAGACGGCCAATGTCTCTAATACCACTGGACTGTGTATTTAAAAATAGTTAAGACTAAAGAATTAAGACAGTACATTTTACATTGTGTGCACTTTGCCACAACTTACACACATACACACCCATACAGAGATACACAAATACAAAGAGACTTCTGGGCTTAGCATTTTGATTGAGTTGCTTCATGTAATTCTCAGGAGAAACCTGAGAGACACTACTATTATCACCATTTCACAGATGTGGAAACTGAAGCTTTAAGTGATTACATGATTTACTCAAGGTCACGCAAATAGGAAGCGGATGCCCCAAGATGCAAACCCAGGTCCCTACACTATACCTCACAATATCCACCATTATATTCTATCACTTTGTGACCCAGACTATTTGGTGTTACCTAATGTCATCTTGTTAAACTGAGCACACTAAGACCTTTAGCCATTCACATTGGCAAGGTCACTCTGTAACCTTGGACTAGTCACAGGGCATTTAGAATTATCTACCACCTCTGTCTCTCAAAGAGTGTACTTTTTGTGAATCATGGTGATGCAGACCCACAATATATTTTGGGATATGATGAATATTTGTAATTTTTGTGGAGGACATACTGCATTTTATTTAGATTTGCCTCAGATACATTACATATTTATTACAACATTCCTATATGGTGATATACTTATGTTCATTCATAAGATAATGGAACTGAGGCTTTGTACAGTTAAGCAACTAGGTCACATAACTATGAAAAACGTGACTTGAATTTTATTTTTTTAATTCAAATTGTTTCCCACTAAGTCATGGTTGCCTGACATTCAACGCACACATAAGCACCTTACTTGTTTATTCGGAATTCAGCTTCGGTCTCAAGTAACCTTTCAGATATTAATACAGTCTTGTTATCTTTCACGTGATATGTAAGTTTTGAGAAACATCTTTCAAAGAAAATATTTTCATCAATGATCTTACCAGTGGAATTAGCAAGCTGGACTCATGAACTCTGGATTTGGACATTTTCTAAATCTCTAATTCTATTCCGCAACTGCATTAAGATGAGAAGCATCATCAGAAAGATCGAGAAAGAGATTGGACATAATTAATGGTCGAATTCAGAGAGGCAAGAAGTTTCCTTATAACTTCAACATCTCACTATAGCCCCATCGGTCTTGCCTTAGAAACTCAGCCTCTTAATCTTCCTTTTCACATAACATACTCATGACACCATTTATTATTAATGATCATCTGTGAGTTCTGAACGATAAAGTCATGTGAATGGAATCCAAACGTCAAACAACAGCCTCTCAGAAGCAACGGAGCCTCCTCCAACCGCAGCAGAGCGTGGGGAGTGAGCTAAGGAGCAGGACTGAGAAAACGCTCCGCTTCGGCAAGTGATTTCGTCGCCAAGAGCTGCCACCAACAGTGTAAGTGGAGGAAAGAAGGAAAGAAACGGTCACAGTATTAAAAAGTCACCACAGCCAGTCTCACAACAGGTCACCTGTATGCATAGCCCTGAGCTTTTAATCAGAGGAATTCTGAGGGCTTGGAAGCAGACGCATTCCTTCATCTAACGACTCCTGGCTTCTTGGTGTTGGCAAAGCCAGTCGGGTTTGTGAGGGGTCAAGTGTGTTGCACTCCTGTCAGATTTTCCAGGGTGGGTAAAAGTCAATAATTTTAATCTTAATCCTGAGGGCACAGTGTGTTCAAATTGGAAATCTACTCCATATGTTCCTGATACGATTTCACAGGAGTCTTTAAAAGGTTTCTTCAGGGGAGCTCTGTGAGATTTCCAAGTCTCCCTGGCCGGAGGGGTTTGGTTGAACCGTTAAAATTATAAATGAGAATATCGGTGGTAAAACAAACACACACACACACACACACACACACACACACACACACACACACACAAACACAGCAGCCCTTACTGGGAACGTAGCATATACCAGGCAGGATGGCATTTAAATTCTCACTGCCAGCCATGAATTGGATGGCATGGTCCCCATTTTTCAGACACCAAGGCACAGATGGATAAATGACTTCCTCAAATGTGTTCAGCTGGTGGATGACCTCAGCTGAACAGACCTGACTCCAAAACGCATATCCTTTCACTGCATCACCGCACTCGCAAACCAAGTTTCTTTTTAGATCCGTGACATGATAGGTATTCTGTTCAAAATACGGACCATGCCCTTGTTTAGAGGGAAAGGAAGGCCGGCGACATGTTTTCTGTTACGTAGCCAGTGTCTCAGTGGACCTCGCCAGCCGCGGGGACACCGTCACGTTAGCACCCTCTAGAAAGAGCTCTTTATGTGGACCCTTTAAAACTGGAAACCAGTCTTTCTGAAAAAATCGAGTGGCTTGAATTCATGCCCGTCGGGGGTTTTGGTTTTCTTTCTTTTTTTTTTTTTTTTTTTGATTGCCCATTACTGATGTCCCCTTCTTTTTAAACTGAACTTGCCAAACCATTTTTGCAAGTATTCGGCGTGTTGCTACCCATTGAGTCCTTTCTAGACAGTAAATTTGAAAGTATTCGCTAGGAAACTAGAACATGCTCATTTTAATAACATTCAGTAAATTTAAAATTAAAATAAAAAGATGATGCTAAATGATCAAAATGGCAGGAGAGAGGTCATCAGAGTGGAGAGGCCTTCCTGCGGGCCGCCAGCTCCCTAGCTGTTCACTTGCTCAGGTTTCTCTGCTGGTCTGTCCTCCTAAGAAAATGCAAATTTGACTCACTCTTTTTTTTTTTTTTAGGTTCATTTATTTGCTGAGAGAGAGAGAAAGAGAGAGAGAGCGCGAGCGACCGAGTGCATGTGCGCCAGGAAGGGAGGGGCAGAGAAAGAGAGAATCCCAAGCAGGCTCCGTGCTGTCAGTGCAGAGCCAACTCAGGGCCAAACTCACTAACGCTAAAGATAACGACCTGAGTTGAAATCAAGAGTCAGAGCTTCACTGACTGAGCCACCCAGCACCCCTGGACTCCTTCCTGGAAGATGCAAAGTCCGTCACAAACCTCTACGTAATCAAAGACAGTACTACCAATGAATTCTCCAAGAAGAAGAATATAAAACAGGAAAATACAAATACAAAAACACTAAAAAGAAGCTACCACTATGTTTCTGTCTGTGCTCTATGCCAACTATGTCAGGTGTTTTCTTGGAGCATCTCTTTCCTGACTTAGCTTAATAAAGCGGATGTTAGTCTCATCTTATTGTCGAACGTCTGAGGCCTTCACGAGGTCATATATCTTGCCCAAGAGGTTACATAAGAAGTCAACGGAAGACATAGACTCAGAAGTAAGCTCTAACTCCAAACCCCATTCCTTTTTTTCATTTTATTAAACTGCCACCTTCAATGTTAAAATACATATGGAAGTAGTCACTTAACTATATTTCCATCTCCGGATAACGATGGCAGAGAACTCTTACAGAGTCATTCATACAGCAGTAGAACTTGCCAAGTAAACACATCCTTAATGATGACGACCGAACCACGCTCGTGCGGCCATTTACACAGGTGAGGAGATCAGTAGAGTCCTCCGCTGTTTAAACAAGGTTTCCATTCATTTAAGAAATAAACATGGCAGGATGCATGTTAGGAAGAGATAAGACATGCCTCAGAGCCAACATCGGACGGGGCGCGGCGGAGGCCCGTGATGTGAGGGGAAGACGGTGTGCAAAATGTATTTTATCTCCAAGAAGCATATGCCTTGAGGTTCTTTCGTTGAAAGCATGAAAGTTCAAGGGAAAAAAAAAAAAAAAACCAACGACAGAGCCCTGCCCTTATTTTCTTCCTCAACACAAAATGATTTCTTTTCCTAACCTTATACCCTAAATAGAAAAACAGTAATAAAATAACTGCAAATAACCCTTCCAAACAAGTCAGGAAAATGCCATCCATTTAACCACCATGGTGTCATTAATATTGAATAACATCGCACAGATCATTTCAATCAGTTATCACAGGAGTAAACGACACTGGCACCCACATGACTTTGCGTTTTTTCTTTTATGAGAAAGGGGCATCCATCAAAAAAACAAACAGAAGATAATAAAACTGACCACATTCAAAAACAAACAAACAGGTGGCTGGGAGTCTGTGATGCCTCTGGGACTCACACCCCCGGTGCCATTGCCCTCTGCCCATTTGGAAGCTCCAGCTTTACCAACCCGTGGCTGTTCTCTTCCCCCAGAGATGCCCCAGTCTGGCTTTCTGTGCAAACTGAACCCAAAAGCCATTGCCATGGGGGGACAGTCAGTGGGGAAAGGCTTTAGGCCTCCTAATTCTTGATTTTCTCACTCCCTTGGAATGTGCTCTTTCCACGAAGCAGGACAATCCTGAGACCATCGCCCCTGCCTTGCACAGGGTTCACCTCCCCTCTCTGCCATGAACCCGGGGAGTGGATTAGCTCAAGCTGGTCTCCCTCAGCACAGAGACTCAACCCCTGGCTCCTTTTCAGGGGCCATGCTTTTCCCTTGCCCGCCCACGCCTAAGACCGTTCATAACTCCTCTTTCTCCCAAGTCTCTACCGCCAGGCAGCTCTGGCTGCCTTGAAGGTCCTTGTGCCGTTCAGCCGAACTGGAGTTAGACTAGTCACCATGATGTGGGGCTATGGTGGTCCCGGCCCCTGCCGGCAGACTGCTGTTACAAGAGGCATTAATTTATCATCCGGGAGTGACAAGGGCACCAATGATGACATGGAAACTCCACCATTTGATTTAATGAGATTTTCTACATGGCGCTGTTGTAACCGCCTGGAAAAGTCTGGACTAACGTCTTCGGGACTGTTGTTACACAGACATCCTAACTTCATGCCCTTTCCCTGTGTTTCTCATAGAACGTCCGAAAATCCTTTGCACAGATTTGTGTGGTTTTTAAAATATTTTAAATGTTTCATTTATTTTTGAGAGAGTACAAACAGGAGAGGGACAGAGAGAGGGGAGGAAAGAAGATCTGAAACAGGCTCTGCACCGCCGACAGCACAGAGCCGGATGTGGGGCTCAAACTCACAAACCACAAGATGGTGACCTGAACCGATGTCGGACACTCAACCAACTGAGCCACCCACGTGCCCCTGTATGGATCTACTTTGAAACAATGCCAGATGGTCTTTATTTTTCCAAACAGGCTTTCAATGTCACGTGTCAACCTAGGGCATGCAAATCCACGCAGCTAAAAGATGATTCTTGGGAGATAAAAGGTTGATGGACACCATCATTCTACCAGTCTACACGAGAGTTTTTCGGCATTGGATGCATATAAGAATCATCTACGAACCTTTTAAGAAATGATACTGTGCTGCTCCCAGGTTGCCTCTGCACCTCCCCCACCCCCGCCAAAAAATCAGTCTGCTATTCAAGACTTTTCCATGATTCTGCTGCAACAGTATTATAAAGTTACCTCTGAGGCTTTCATATGAATATGGAAATAAAAAAAGATAACCTTCACCTTGTCTACAGTTTGAGTAATTTAAAGGGGCATAATTTTAAAGGAATTTTACAGTATCTGTGAAACTGGTCCCTATTCTACCCAAGTATGCCTTACCTATTGGAGCCCAGTCTAAGATTTCCAGGAAGTCATTGGATGGAATAAACACCCATGTAAATGAGAAGATTGCTATCAGGATCTCCCCTGATCCTAACCTTTCTATGACCTTGTGATTCAAGAATTTGCCTTTTTAATAAGAGTGCTGTTCCCTTAAAGGTTACTGCTTTAGTTATGCTGGAATCTGCCAGCTTGTAAAAATCAGAGACGGGCTTCAGCTTTCTCAAATGATGGATATATACTGTTAAGACCCTATGAGACCGCAAAGAAATGCTGGAAAAGAGCTAGGCAAAGCACACCCAAGATTACCAAAAGAATGCTATTCGTATTCAAGAGTGGAATAGGTGTTGCCATGATGATTCTTGATTTCACCTCCTTAGAAAAGGAGGGAACTGTGTGGTCCGGTCAGGAAAACAGAAATTACTCAAGGTATTTCACGTATGAGGAGTTTAATAGAGGAATTGGCTTCACCAAGGATGAAAGAGGTGGGAAGCCCATGAGGGATGGTAGAGCTCATTAAAAACAGCCAAAATCTGCTATCATCCCGAGGGCCAGAGACAAAGGGAGAAGACAGTATTACTGGACTCCACAAAGGGCAGCCACCACGAAGGGCAGACTTTTCCATGGAAGGAAGCCGAGACTATCAAAGAAGGTGCTCTCACGCAGAGCTGGAATCAGGAAGGTCATAGAGTCTCTGCTAGGACAGGAGGAGAGGGGAAAATACTGAGGCTGTCCCCCCTTCTTCCTGAAGCCGAATTTCTTACCAGTGCCTTCCACTGGCTTAGCACAGCCAGTAGCTAGTGATGCACATCAATGCAGAGGAAGCACAGGAAACAGAGGGGGTACTTTCAGCACAGAAGGCATCCATGGCTCCCATGCCCACCCCACCACACCTAGGATTCATCATCTCTCTGCCTTACCTCCTGTTTCAATCTTCTCTTTGTATGCTATGAATTCAAATCCACCAAGACAAAAGGTATGTATGGGCTGATCTTCTCTGCTCAAATGCAAGCAGCATTATTAGAGAGAGTTCTCATAGGAGGCCAGCCCTCTCCACAATGACCTCTGATTCAGCCACTGATCCGATCAGTAGGTTTCTTAGCAAAGTCTCTTAGTACAAAGCAAACCAACTAATACAAAAGGAAACATCTGCATCCAATTTTCCCAGGAGAGGGACATATCATGTGTACAAAGCACTTTGTGGTTATGTTTCAGAAACGGCCAGTGTTATGGGCTGAATGGTGTCTCACCCCAAAATTCGTATGTTGGAGACCTGACCACCATTACCTCAGAAGGGGACTAGATTTAGAGACAAGGTCTTTAAAGAGGTAATTAAATTCAAATGAGGTCATTAGGGTAGGCTGTAATCCAACAGGAGCAGTGTCCCCACAAGGAGGATAGATGATGACATGCAGAGAAATGATGTGTGAAGACAGAGAGAAGACACCATCTGTGAGCCCAGGAGGGAGATCTCAGCAGAACCCAATCCTGCCCAAAACCTTGATATTCAACTGCTAATCTCAGAGTTGTGAGAAAATCAATTTCTGCTGTTAAAGCCACCCAATCTGTGGGGCTCTGGTAAGCCAGGTCTAGCAAACTAATACAGTTAATATATTAGGTTGAACTACATGTATAGATTTGCTGTGTTACAAAGTCCGATGGTGTGTTCAAAGTACTCAGTGATGACGGGTTCAGTCACTAGTTCTCTTTAATCCTGGGCTTCCTGTTGGTTAGCTAGGACTTTTTCTCTGGTGCACATCTCTGATGTCTCTTCCTATTCTAAAGACACCTGATGTATTGGACGACGGCCAACTTTATGACCTCATTTGACTTTAATTACCTCAATAAAAGCCCCTTCTCCAGGAACAGTCACAAGGAGGGTTAGGACTTCAACATCTGACTTTTATAAGGACACAATTCAGTCCATAGACTCTTCAAACATTAACCCACTCTACTTACAGTTGTCACAGTCGAAAATACTGCATTCCCCTTTGGGCAGTAGAGGGCTGGTCAGACACCTCTCCTGGGTGCCATGAAGCTGATCACAAACACTGTGATTATTAGTTTTCTCTAAAATCCAAATCCTTATCTCACCAGGTCATTGTGGAAATTTAGTTACATTTTGGTGAGCATATTTTATGAAGAGCCAATATCCTCATCATTATCAGTGTACTTCTCCATCCTTACCTGTGTCAGAACCCTGTCAATCTAGTCATTGTTCAAACAAACACCGGCGCTAGCCAATTTTTCCCAGAGACATACTGTACTGCCTGAATTGCATTTTCCACAGTGCCTGGGTTTTGCTTCTCCTTGCTTCCTAGGTCATTTCCAGGGTCGTGATCATTCAGAGTTTACCTATCTGTAAAATGGGGATAATACTATGATCTACCCGCACAGGAGTACTGTAAGGATTAACTGAGTCCATAGCTATGATGCATTCAAAATGGTGCCTCACATGCATTAAACACTGTATAATCGTTTGCTGTTATTAACAGCCCTATCATTATTATTGGAATTACAGGTCATTGTTTTTCCTATATGAGAAGCTGTTGCTTCCCCGACTCCCCTTTCGCTCAGCTACTGGAGGTGTTGGCTATGGAAGTTTCATGCCTGCTACCTTCTCCAGAAGACCGTGGATGGCTGACGGGAGCCGCGGTCTCTACTGAAGACATCTGGGGTGTTGTGCCTCCTTTCCCTGGAGGCGACCCACAGCCAGTGGCTAATGCATTGGATGAAACAGCCTCACCCCTGTTCTCTGTGAAGGAGAGACCCCGCGGTCCGATTCGCTCTCCAGGGTTCTGTGATGAGAACAATCCCAGGCTAGGTATTTTCTAAAACCACACTTCTGTCTGGCTTCTTCCCTTCCTCTCACTCCCTTGAAGGGTTTTCTGGAAGCATTACCTCAATTCCTCACTTGCAGAAGAATTCCTTGAAGAACTGCACAGAATCTATGGGACGGACCTAAGACACTCACCTCAGCAGAAGGAGTCTTCTTAGACTTAGACTATGGCGCGCGAATTTGCTTTGCTCCGCCATAATATCTAACTTAACACCAGTCTCCTCTGAGGTGTTTAAACTCATGTTTTCTAGTTGATTCGTGGAGATAGCTGCAACCCAACACGTGCAGGAGCAGAGCCTGCTACCTTCAGCTGGCAAGCCCGGGAGCTCGAGAATTAGACACAAGTACAGAGAGCGTGCAAGGGAGACAGCAGTTCATCTGTCTTAGCAATGGACGAAAATCGCAGTTAGCGGAGAGCGGTGACTCGTATTGAAAGTGAGCACTGCCAAAATGATTGGATCAAGTGTGTCATTTGGAAACTGCCTATCCACCCGGAGAGCCAGTGAGGAATATTGCCACTGAACACTGTCATATGCTTTGTGGAGAGATCCTGTCATCCTTGTGACAGCGAATCCTGCAGAAAGGCCTCTGAGGAGGTCGGAGGACAGGTCTTTATCTTTCCAGTCCTCCTGAGGTTACAGGAACAGGTTTCAATTAAAGGCAATAAAAGAATGAGAGCATCTCGCACTGCTTTGAACAACCAGAAGTTTCTACCTTATTTCACCTGATTATGTTTCACGTATCATAATAAGAGAAAAACTCGGTAGGATTTACAGATGCAGAGCGCCGTGCGCACCTAGGACAGAATCCGTTCCCCCCTCTCGCAGTGACAACACATGAAGTAGCATATGAAAGCACGTGACGAGCAGCAATGCATGACACAGTAATGTGGTGCTAAATGAATACCCTTAATGCAGTTATTAAAAAGATACATTTTTCCTAGATTCACTTAAGTGCTGCAGGTGTATTAACTCAGGATTCATCTGGTGGTGACTGGTAGGATCCTAACTTAAAACCAGCCTCAGCAAAAAAAAAAAAAAAAAAGGACTCAGCCACTGGGTAAGTAGGACCTAGACAGCTCTGCACAATGCGGAAATGCAATTGTTAGTACTAGCGGTAGCGCTGAACAGGAACAGCATACCAGCAGAAGGGAACATACTAGCTGATATGACATATTCAGGTATTTGACAGGTGCTGGGACTTTGCAACTAAGAGGCGATGTGACCCCATGGCTACTAAGAGATACTGACAACGCCATGGATCTGACCTTACCATGAATCAAAAAAGATGGGCGGGGTTTGGTGAAACACAGGTTTCTAGGCCCCGGTATAATCTTTCTAATTTCGAAGGTCTGAGGTGGCGCCAAAGAATTTATGTGTTTCAAAAGATCCAAGGTGAGGCTGACGCTTCTGGTCCTGGGAACTTTGAAAGTATTCTTCTGGACAGAGTTAACGAAAAGGTACAGGCGATAAATGAAAACAAAAGGCAGAAAAGCTCTATGGTCCCTCTCTCAGAGAGAGACTTCCTTTCCTACGTCAGGAAAAACAAGTTAATACAATGACAACAGGAGTCGACTCTGGCTTAATAGTCAGATGAGCAGACTCCAGAGGGGAAATAACCAAGACAAGCTGCTCCGTGAGGATCAAGATCCGGTTGCGACGCTTGCATTTGGGACGGGATCACCTGGGCAAAGGCGCCTCCAAGTTTGGAACCCCAGAGCACTCTGCATCTTTGGAACCTGTGGGCGGGCCCACACATCTCTACTAAGAGCTGGCACTCTTTCTTCACTGAAGACAATGCCAAGACTTGTCCCCTGCAAGACAACATGTACCCACTTCCCAGTGTACAATCCAAGGGCACGGATCCCCAAAGCTGCCCAGCAGGCCAAACCCCACCCCAGCATCTACTACTGAAGAACCTGGAGGTGGCAGTGAGCCTCGAGTCGCTGACAACTAGAACCAGAAGCTCACAGCATTCAGACCTTTTCCAAAAGTTTTGCCTCTTTCTGCCAATCAGCTTAATTCTCTCCCACTAAGGATGCAGGTTCATTTTTATGAATATAATTTATTGTCAAACTGGCTTACATACAACGTCCAGCGCTCATCCCAACAAGTGCCCTCCTCCATGCCCATCACCCACTTTCCCCCCCTTCTCTGCCCCCAACCACACCCTCCGTTTGTTCTCTGTATTTAAGAGTATCTTGTGGTTTGTCTCCCTCCCTCTCTGTTTGTAACTGTTTTTCTCCTTCCCCTGCCCCATGGTCGTAAGTGTCTCAAAATCCATGTGTGAGTGATAACATAGATCTGTCCTCCCCTGACAGACTTACTTCACTCAGCATAAAAACTTCCAGTTCTATCCATGTTGCTGCAAATGGCCAGATTTCATTCTTTCTCATTGTCGTGTAGTATTCCATTGCATATATAAGCCACATCTTCTTGATCCATTCGTCAGTTGATGGACACTTAGGCTCTTGTCATAATTTGGCTATTGTTGACAGTGCTGCTATAGAGGCGCCTGGGTGGCTCAGTCGGTTAAAGCGTCCGACTTTGGCTCAGATCATGATCTCATGTTTCGTGGGTTTGAGCCCCAGGTCAGGCTCTGTGCTGACAGCTAGCTCAGAGCCTGGAGCCTGTGGATTCTGTATCTCCCTCTCTCTCTGACCCTCCCCTGCTCAAGCTGTCTCTCAAAAAATAAACAAAACGTTAAAAAAAAAAAGAAATAAAATTCTGCTAAACATTGGATACACGTGGTCCTATGCATCAGCATTCCTGTATCCCTTGAGTAAATTCCTAGCAGTGCTGTTGCTGGGTCATAGGGGAGTTCTATTTTTAATTTTTTGAGGAACGTCCACACTGTTTTCCAGAGCAGCTGTGCCAGTTTGCATTCCCACAGTGCAAGAGGGTTCCTGTTTCTCCAAGGATGTAGTTTTTCAATCCTGTGTGTGAACATCATGGCCATGAACATACCATACCAATATGATAGTACTTCTACGGTCCAAGAGTCTAAGAGGCATGTCTTTTGGTCTAATTTGAAAAAATCCAAAGACAGGCACTTCTTGGTATGGTTTGGGCTACAGGCTCACATCTTGAACTAATCACTGTGCCATAAAAATTATAATTATGGCATCTTGAGTCAAAGCCTCATTACTGGGGCCAGGGACTACTACCAGAAGAAAAGAGAAAAGGCACAGAATGGACAAATAAGCCATTATTGAAGGGTTGATACTAATTTACAGCAGAATCCTTCCATATGTCCTCAATTATTTTGACAGCTTAAAAAGGTATGTGGGAGGTTAGAGAAAAGAAAGAACAAAGACGATTTCTTCCACCACAAATTTCCACAACAGACTGGCTACGAAATTCAAAGTCAGTAATTAATCTTGGTTGCAAAAGACAGAAACCTAAACTCTAACTTAAGCAAAAAGTAGAATTTTTGGAAGGCTCACATAACGAGAGGAAGCAGAGCAATTCAGCTGGACGTGTTCAAATAATACGTAAGGCCCAGCAACAGCACTGCTAGGAATTTACTCTGTCATCCCTTCCCTTGGCTAGTCACTGTACCGCACCGGGCTCAAACACCCACTTTCCCTACGTAGCAGGGAACAATAGAATGTGAAGCCACCTGCTTCCTGTTGCCCAACTTCATCCCAAATGAGGAAATGCCTTTTTGCCTTTATCTCCAGCTTAACAATGATAGGAAAAATTTTGATGCCACAGTTTGGTCACATGCCTGATTCTGCAACCAATCAGGCATGAGGGAGCAGAAGAAAAGTCATGGGGGGTTAGAGCAGTTCGATTTCATCGTCATTTTGAAAGAGGAAATGAATTATTCAAGATTACCCAAGAATCAAGAGAATTTCATGGTTCGGGAAGGAGAATGAGCAGTTTCCAAAAGGAAGGACTGTACTTCCCTGTAAAATGAGACGGGTGCTAGACATCGAAAACATGCCCTCCACGTCAGGGAACCTAAAGACGGGATTTGCTTTCACCGGAAGTAGGGGAACACAGACGCAGGAGCCTGCAAAATTTACAACACACGCAGAAAAGAAAGGCGCGATCTCTTCAATCTTCTTGAAGATACAGGAAAAAACAACCCAACCCCCCAAAAATCTCATCATCAGAAAGAAGTCCCTGAATGGACTCTTACAAACCACTAGGTTCAACCTCATTATTTTTCAGGTAAGGCAGCGAACACCCACAGAGAAGTAATTCATTGAAAGCTACTATTTGGTGACAGGTACCATGATTTCTAGTCTAGTGCTCTTCCCATTACACCCATTACAAGGGCCCCATTCAAACATGGTTAGTACAAATATCACCAAGATTCCGGACAACTACGGACCATACTTCCTGATTTTCAGGGCTGTTACAATTTTGAATGATTTTTCTCTGTTCACACAAGCTTTTCCATGAAAAGCCAAAAATAAAGTTTAAAATGCCACTGGAGAGAAGGATCCAATATAAAATGATCAAACTTTATAATTAAGAACCTAATGTCCTGTACATGGCCTTAATTACTTAAATAGCAACTTACTTACTTTTTTTAAATTTTATTTATTTTTGATACAGAGAGAGACAGAGTATGAGAGGGGGAGGGGCAGAGAGAGAAGGAGACACAGAACCGGAAGCAGGCTCTAGGCTCTGAGCTAGCTGTCAGCACAGAGCCCGACGCGGGGCTCGAACCCACGGACATGCGATCTGACCTGAGCTGAAGTCGGAGGCTTAACTGACTGAGCCACCCAGGCGCCCTGCAACTTAATTACTTAACTGTAACCCATCTCAACACTACTGACTCATGTATTTTGCACTCTTTGTATACATTCCCTTAGAGCTGTGAGGGAAGTTTGGCAGAAAAGACAAAGAGTGAGGCCCCTGTCTACGCTCAGACCGAAAAACGAAGAGTTAGCATATAAAGTACAACCAGAAAAAGTTAACTTGATCTTACTCTCTTATGGAAGAAATGAAATAAATTCACCAAAGTTCAGACTTGGTGCTTATGGAATTAATTATGAGTATAACAGGCTTCTCTTCATCTGTCAGAATATTCAAATGACTTAAAAACTTAAATAGAATTAGTCAAATATTTTAAGGATTCACTTCATAGCTTGGATGATAAAAGTTGTCTTCCTGCACGTCAGGGTATGAAATCAAAATCAAATATAAAATCCAACAGTACTTGGTACTCTTTACATCGAGTTTTTCCGTAACTGCGCACCTTGTCTGGAGTTGAAATATCAAGTCTGGAGGGGAGATAGATATTAAAATACAGAATCAAAAGAGATGAGGGAGAAAGGGAATGTAAAAGAAGATGAAAGGCATGAAAACTGAGCCTCATGTCATGCCAAGATGATGGGAAAAGAAGAGAAGGATATGACAGGGAGGTAGAAGGAACTGAGAGAATGAGGTCTTAGAATCCAAGTGAAGAGATCATTTCAGTGTGGATGAGCTGATCAGCTATGTCACATGATAAAGTAAGATGCAAATGAGGAAGTGGATCCTGTTAGTCATGCGGAGGCTGAAGGAGACCTTGAAGAGAACGAATTCGCTGCGATGATATGGATAAAATATGAATTGGAGGGAGTTCTGGATGATATGGGAGGAGGGGACAAGGAGGCCACCCACCAAGACGTGAGCTCTCAAGGGCAGCAGAGAAGTGGAGAAGGAGCTGCAGGAACATATATGGTTATTGAGGATTTTCAGTCCTTCTATTACGCTAAGTAATAGCATATTATTAGGCTGATGGGATGACCAAGAAGAGGAAAATTTTAATTAGGAGAAAACAGAATTACAAATGAATAATCTTGACACAGCATAAAGAAAGGGATCCAGTGAGCCGTGAATGGGACTGGCTTCAGGAACAAGGACAGTTCACCTCAAGTAGCAGGTGGAATGGCAGAAGAGACGGACGAAGCAAGTAGGTTGGTAGGTTTGGGAGTGAAAGTGTGTAACATTGCTTTCAGATTGCTCACATTTTCTCCGTAAAAGGCAAACTCATCAGCTGAGAATGAAAAGGGGAAAAAAGGGATGGGAAATTGAAGGGACAATAAGATGAAATGTCCATCTCAGATAATGTGAGAGTGAACAGACGTGAAAAATATAATAGGAATAATAAAATAGTAATTAGAATCTGACCAGAGAATTACATGGTCCCCCTGCTCCCAGCCTTTAGCAACTGGCCGGTTCAAAAAAAAGATGCGTGTTTCAAGAAAGGCACAGTTAGACTTTTGAGGACAATGACAGAGCAGGAAGATCCGAAGGACACCCTTGCCCATCGATACAACTAGACAGCACTCATATCAGCATTAAGAACCCAGAAAATGGCCCAAAGACTGGCAAAACAGACTCTCCACAGGTGACTGTAGAGACAAAGCCACATCGAAGAAGGTAGAGAGGAGAGAGATCCGGTCTAGAGTGAAATGCACCCACGCAACTGCCTGCGGGAGGTAGGGTTGCGGAGGGCACAGAGAGGAGAAACGACCCTCACACCAGTAAACCCGGGCACTGGGAACCTGCATGGTGAAGGTGAATCCCCATAATAGTCGGCTTTGAAAACCAGAGGGGCCTAATTGTTCAAGTTCTTACCATCAGCGGGACTTAACATCTGCAACTTTAAAACTCAGGGGTCTTTATTTGGAGAGAGCTGCACAGTGATAGGAAACGGAGTCCCCACCCTTAAAGGGACAGCACAACAAACAGCCCTCCTGAGACCTGCATAGAAAAAGCAGGTTGAAAAACACGTAGGCTATGTGGGAAGATTTACTTACTAGTCTCAGGGTGGGTGTTAGCGGAGCAGGGATCTTTAGAAGAATCTCCAGGACCAGAAGGGCTGGTGGGCAGCATCAGCCCTCACCACCACTGCTGCTCCCACGCCCAGCCACCCTCCAGCCGAGACAGACACATGAATGCCTGTCAGTAGACACCTGGATGCTGCTCAGAACCAGTGCAGTGCCAGCACCTTCCAACTACCTGCTAAACACTTGCTCCACCGCCGCATTCTCCTGTGGCTGTGCTGCCTCCAGCCAGGCCTCAGCCCAAGCATTCGTCCAGCAGCGGGACGGCAGAGCCCTTGCCGGCATCAGGTGCCCTGCCCCCCATGTTCGCCTGTAGAACTTCCCCAGCCAATGCACGATTGTCCAGAGCCCATCCAAAGCACTGGCACAAGAACAGCATTGTGAGAAGAGCCCCAAAAGGGGAAAACACCACTCGAGAGAGAATCCTGCCTCAGGGAAGTGGGAAGAAAACCACACTTATAGTACCGCTTCAGCCCCGGGGGCAGACATCTGGTCTGACTGCAGCCTACCCACCAACGAGAGCATCTCAGGGGAAAACACAGGGAAAGCACTCCGCACTTTGAGGAACTATGTCTCTGGAAAACATCTATTCTGACTTGACTCAAGCCTAAGGCAGCACAGGCAGCCTGAGCCACAGGGTTCATGGAGCAAACCCTGCCCCCAACACAGAGAGCCAATGTACGTTACTAGACTGAAGACAAACTCAACTCAGCCACAAACTCAGGGTACACACAGCACTCATGTAAGATACCCGTGAGGCACCAAGTCCTGGTGAATAGGGGAACGCTGCACTGCAGAAACAGACACAGAGAGTTAGACAAAATGAGAAGACAGAAGAACGTGTGCAAAATGAAAGAAAAGGACAAAATCACAGCAAGAGAGCTAAGTGAACGGGATTTATGTCATATGCATGAAAGAGAATTTTCCGTGATGGCATACAGATACTCACTGGACCTGAGAAGAGTGAGGACCCCTAGAAGACTCTCAACAAAAGAAAAGAAAATATAAAACAGAACCAGAAATGAAGAACACAAAAACTAAAACTAAATATACACTAGATTTAATAAGTGGTAGACTAGAGGAAGCAGAAGAATGGATCAGCAACCTGGAGGAGAGAGTAATGGAATGCAATCAATCAAGCTAAAGGAGAGAGAGAAAAAAATAATCATAAAAGTGAAAACAGTAGGGAACTCAGGGACGCCATCAAGCGTAGGAACAGTTGCATTATTGGGATTCTAGGAGGGAGAGGAGAGAGAAAAGGGGGTCGGAAATTTTCATTGAAGAAATAATGACTGAAAACTTCCTGAATCTGAGGAATCAAACAGAAATCCAGATCCAGGACCCAGAGGGAACCCCCAACAAAATCAACCCAAGGAGGGCCAACACCAAGACACAGCAATTGAAATGGCAAAAGGTAATGACAGAGAATTTGACAAGTAGCAAGAAAAGAGTTGCATGCCAGGGAAACCCTGTAAGGCCATCGGGGGATTTTTTAGCAGAAATTTTGCAGGCCAGAAGAGACTGGCATGATCTATTCAAAGTGCTAAAAGTAAAAAAAAACAAAAAAACAAAAAAAACAAAAAAACCCTACAGCCAAGAATACTCTATCTGACAAGGTTATTATTGAGAATAGGAAGAAAGATAAAGAGGTTCCCAGATACACAAAAGCTAAAGGAGTTCATCAGTACTAAACTGACCTACAAGAAATATGAAAGAGGAATTTTTAGCTTGAAAGCTACCACATTTGGGAGTAAGAAAAGCAGGAAATAGAAAAGCAGTAAAATGACAGATCTCTATAAAAAATTAGTCAATGTATTCACAAGATACAAGCATACTGTAAGGAATGATACCATATACCTAACACATGGGGTGTCGAGGAGTAAAGGATGGGTTTTAACTTAAGGGACCATGAACATAATATAGACTGTTATATGCATAAGATGCTAAATGTAAAACTAACAGTAACCACACACAAAAAAACAGTAATACATATGCAAAAAATACAGGGAAAGGAATCCAAGTATATCACTGGAGACAGCTAGAACACCATGAGAGGAGAGAGCAAAGGAAAGAATCAGAGAAGAACTACAAAAATAACCATGAGGGACACCTGGGTGGCTCAGTCGGTTAAGCGTCTGGCTTTGACTCAGGTCATGATCTCATGGTTCATGGGTTCGAGCCCCACGTGGGGCTCTGTGCTGACAGCTAGCTCAGAGCCTGGAGCCTGCTTTGGATTCTGTATTTCCCTCTCTCTCTCTGACCCTCCCCTGCTCGTGCTGTCTCTGTCTCTCAAAAATAAAAAAAAAAAATAAAATAACCATGAAACAAGTACAAAATGACAATAAGTACATACATGTCAGTAACTACTTAAAATGTAAATGGACTAAATGTTCCAAAGACATAGGTTGATGGAGTGGATAAAAAAAGCAAGACCCACGTATATGCTGCGCACAGGAGACTCATCACACACCTAAAGGCACATGCAGACTGAAACTGAAGGAACAGGAAAGCATTTATCAGGGGACTGAAAAACAGGCCAGGGTAGCAATACTCATATTGGACAAAATGGACTTAAAAAAATACTCTTAACGGGAGACAAAAAGGACACTACACAATCAGCAAAAGAATAAGTCAACATGAAGATATGACAATGATAAATATTTATGCACCTAAAAAGGGAGCACCCACAAATATAAAGTAGCTTATAATGAACATAAAGGAAGTAATCAATATAATACAATACTAGTAGGAGGCTTTCACAGCCCACTTACATTAACTGCAATATCATTCGAACACAATATCAATAAGGAAACAGTGGCTTTGAATGACACATTGGATCAGAGGATCTAACAGATATATTCAGAGCATTTCATCCTACAACAGCAGAATACACCTTCTTTCCAAGTGTTCGTGGAACGTTCTCCAGGATAGACTATAGGTTGGGCCACAAAACAAGTCTCAAGAAATTAAAAGAGATGAAACTCATACTATGCATCTTTTCTGACCACAACACTAAGAAACTAGAAATCAACTGCAGGAAAAAATCTGGAAGAAACGCAAACACATGGAAGTTAAAAAACATACTCCTGGGCAATGATATGGTCAACCGAGATACCAAAGAGGAAACTTTAAAAAATACATGGAGACAAATGAAAATAAGAACACGATGATCTAAAATCTTTGGGATACAACAAAAATGGCTCTAGGAGGGAGTTTATAGGAATACCGGCTTACCTAGCCTTAAACCTATAAAAGCTAGAAGAGGAACAAGTAAAACCCAAAACCAGTAGGAGGAGGAAAATAATAAAGATTAGGACAGAAATGAACAGTGGTGCCTGGGTGGCTCCATCAGTTGAGTGTCTGACTTGGGCTCAGGGCATGATCTCGGGGCTCGTGAGTCTGAGTCCCATACTGGGCTCACTGCTGGCAGTGCAGAGCCTGCTTCAGAACCTCTGTCCCCCTCTCCCTGCTACTCCTTCACTTATGCTCTCTCCCTCTCAACAATAAACATTTAAACAAAAATGTTGAAAAACCAATTAAAAAGAGGAACAAAATAGACACTTAAAAAACAGTGCAACAGGTTAATAAAACCAAGAGCTGCTTTTTTGAAAAGATCAACAGAATTGATAAAGTCTTCACCAGACTCCTTAAAAGAATGGAAAGGGAGAAGGAGAAGGGAGAGAAAACCGAAAGAAAATAAAAAATTGAAAAGAAATTAAGACAATGTCACAGAAATACAAAAGATTATAAAAGAATATGCAAAATTATACATGAACAAACTGCACCACCTAAAAGAACTAGATAAACTCCTGGAAACAAATAACCTAGGAAAACTGAATCAGGAAGACAAGGAACATTTGAATAGACCGATTACCAGCAAAGAAACAGAATCAGTAATCAAAAATCTCCCAACAAACAAAAGCCCCAGGCCGGACAACTTCACAGGTGAATTCTAATAAGAATTTAAAGGAGAGTGAATATCTATTCTTCTCAAACTATTCCAAAAATTAGAAGAGAAAGGAAACTTCCAAATTCATTCTATGAGGCCAGGATTACCCTGATACCAAATAAAGACACCATGAAAAAAGAACGACAGGCCAATATCTCTGATGAACACAGATGCAAAACGTCAGCGAAATATTAGCAAAGCAAATCCAAAAGTACATTCAAAATGTCATTCGCTACAATCAAGTGAGATTTACTCCCGAGATGCAGGAGTGGGTTCAATATTTGCAAATCAATATAATACCTGACATCAACAAGAGAAAAGGTAGAAACCATATGATCATATCAGTAGATGGAGAAAAAGCAGAAGACAAGCTGCAATATCCATTCATAATAAAAATACTCAAAAAAAAAAGTTTAGAGGGAACCCACCTCAACATAATAAAGGCCATCTATGAAAAATCCGTAACTAACTTCATGCCCAATGGTGGAAACCTGAGAACTCTCCCTGAAAGGCAGGAACAAAACAAGGATATCCAGTTTCACCACTTCTATTTAACATAGTATTAGAAGTCCGTCCCACAATAATCAGACAAGAAAGAGAAATAAAAGTCATCCAGATTGATAAGGATGAGGTAAAACTTACATTATTTGAAGATTACATGATACTTCACATTAAAAACTTGAAAGGCGCCAACAAGAAATTACTAGACCTGATAAATGAATTCGGGAAATTCGCAGAACACAAAACCAATCAGTATACAGAAATCCATTGCATTTCTATACACTAATAATGAAACAGCAGAAAGAGGAATTAAGAATCCCAATTACAATTGCACCAAAAGGAATAAAATACCTATGGAGAAACATAACCCAGAAGGTGAAAGACCTTGTACTCTGGGAAAAACCAAACATTATGAAAGAAATTGGAGACAACACAAACAAATGGAAAGAAATGCTATGCTCACGGACTGGAAGGACAAAGTTTTTTAAGTTCATTTATTATAGAAAGAGAGATGGGGCGCCTGGATGGCTCAGTCGGTTGAGCGTCAGACTTCGGCTCAGGTCATGATCTCAGGGTTCGTGGGTTCCAGCCCCACATCGGGCTCTGTGCTGACAGCTAGCTCACAGCTTGGTGCCTGCTTCAGATTCTGTATCTCCCTCTCTCTCTGACCCTCCCCTGCTCCTGCTGTCTTACTCTGTCTCTCAGAAAAAATAAATAAATAAATAAATAAAAAACATTTAAAAAAAAAAAGAGAGAGAGAGAGAGAGAGAGAGAAAATATTGAAGGGGCAGAGAGAGAGAATCCCAAACAGGCTCCACTCTATCAGTGCAGAATCTACCCACCCCCACCTCACCCAATCCAGGGATTGAACTCACAGTGAGATCAGGACCTGAGGCTAAATTAGGAGTTGGATGCTCAACTGTATGAGCCACCTAGGTGCCCCTGGAGGAACAAATATTTTTAAAATGTCAATACAACCCAAAGGAATCCGAAAGCTTAATGAAATCCCTATCAAAATACCAACTGCATGTTTTAACAGAACAAGAACAAATAATCCTAAAATTTGTATGGAAACAAGTCACCCAAATATCTGAAGCCAAGTAGAAAACTATTAATGCCACGTTTCACAATCCCGAATTTCAAGATATACTACAAAGCTGAAATACTCAACACAGTATGGTACTGGCTCAACAACAGACATAAAGATTATTGGAACAGAAAAGAGACCCCAGAAATGAAACCAAGATTATATGGTCAACTGACCTTCAACAAAGCAGGAAGATTATCCAAGGAAGAAAGTTTCTTCAGCAAACGGTGTTGGCCATTGCTGCTTAACATAGTGCTGGAAGTTCTAGTCTCAGCACTTAGAGAAGAAAAGGAAATAAAAGGCATCAGAATTGGCAAAGATGAAGTTAAGCTTTCACTTTTCACACATGATGTGATACTTTACATGGAAAACCCTACAGACTTCACCAGAAGCCTACTAGAACTGATCTATGAATTCAGCAATGTCGCAGGGTACAAAATCAACATACAGAAATTAGTTACATTTTTATACTTTTATATTTCATTATGCCAATAATGAAGCAACAGAAAGAGAAATCAAGAAACTTATCCCATTCACAGTTGCACAAAAAAACATAAAATACCTACAAATAAACCTAACCAAAGATGTAAAAGATCTGTATGATGAGAATATAGAAAACTTATGAAAAAAATTTAAGAAGACACAAAGAAATGGAAAAACATTGCATGATCATGGATTGGAAGAATAAACATAGTTAAAATATCATTATTACCCAAAGTAATCTACACATTCAATGCAATCCCCATCAAAGTTGCACCAGCATTCTTCTCAAAGCTAGAACAAATAATCCTAAAATTTATATGGAACCACAAAAGACCCCGATTAGCCAAAGTAATAATGAAGAAGAAAACCAGAATGGAAAGCATCACAATCCCAGACTTTAGCCCAAAACGGGAGGCATCACAATTCCAGATTTTAGCCTCCACTACGAAGCTGTAATCATCAAGGCAGGATGGTGTTGGCACAAAAACAGACACACAGACCAATGGAATAGAACAGACAATCCAGAATTGGACCCCCAAATGTATGGCCAAATAACCTTTCACAAAGCAGGAAAGAGTATCCAATGGAAAAAAGACAGCCTCTTTAGCAGATGGTATTGGGAGAACTGGACAGCAACCTGCAGAAGAATGAAACTAGACCACTTTCTTACACCATACACAAAAACAAACTCAAAATGGACGAAGGACCTGAATGTGAGACAGGAAACCATCAAAACCCTAGAGGAGAAAGCAGGAAACAACCTTCTTGACCTCAGTTGCAGTAATTTCTTATTTGACACATCCCTAAAGGCAAGGGAATCAAGAGCAAAAATGAATGACTGGGACCTCATCAAGATAAAAAGCTTCTGCACTGCAAAGGAAATGAAACAATCAATAAAACTGATGGAATGGGAAAAGACAGTTGCAAATGATGTGTCCGATAAAGGACTAGCGTCCAAAATCTACAAGGAACTTACCAAATGCCACACCCAAAAAACAAATAACCCAGTGAAGAAATGGGCAGAAGACATGAATAGACACTTCTCCAAAGAGGACATCCAGACGGCCAACAGGCACATGAAACGATGCTCAGCATCACTCATCATCAGGGAAATACCACCTCACACCAGTCAGAGTGGCTAAAATGAACAAATCAGGAGACTACAGATGCTGGTAAGGATGTGCAGAAACCCTCCTACACTGTTAGTAAGAATGTAAACTGGTACAGCCTCTCTGGAAAACAGTGTGGAGGTTCCTGAAAAAACACTAGAACTCCCCTATGACCGAGCAACAGCACTGCTAGGGATTTACCCAAGGGATACAGAAGTGCTGATGCACAGGGGCACATGTACCCCAATGTTCATAGCAGCACTTTCAACAATAGCCAAATCATGGAAAGAGCCTAAATGTCCATCACCTGATGAATGGATCAAGAAGATGTGGTGTGTGTGTGTGTGTGTGTGTGTGTGTGTATACACACACAATGGAGTGTTACATGGCAATGAGAAAGAATGATCTCTGGCCATTTGTAGCAACGTGGATGGAACTCGAGGTTGTCATGCTAAGTGAAATAAGTCAGGCAGAGAAGGACAGATACCATATGCTTTCACTCATATGTGAAACGGGAGAAACTTAAGAGAGGACCATGGGTGAGGGGAAGGGGAAAAGTAGTTAAGGAGAGGGAGGAAGGCAAACTATAAGAGACAAATACTGAGAACAAACTGAGGGTTGATGGGGGGTGGGGGAGAGGGAAAAATGGGTGATGGGCATGAAGGAGAGCATTTGTTGGGATGAGCACTGGGTGTTATACGGACACCAATGTGACAATAAAGTATAAAAAAGAAAAATAAGAAGGAAAAAACAAAAACAAATGGTGTTGGGAAAATTGAACAGCTACATGTAAAAGAGGGAAACTAGACCACTCTCTTATACTTTCTTACACAGTTTACCATACAGTAAACCCAAAATGGATTAAGCATCTAACTGTGACCTGAAACTATAAAAATCTTAAAAGGGAACACAGGAAGGAAGTTCTCTGACATTGGTTATAACAACATTTTTCTAGATGTGTCTCCTGAGGCAAGAGGAACGAAAACCAAAGCCAAAGCAAAAAGAAAAACAAAACTATTTGAAGCACATCAAAATAAAAACCTTCTGCACAGTGAAGGAAATAATCAACAAAACTAAAAGACAACCTACTGAAAGGAAAACATATTTGCAAATCACAGATCCAATAAAGAGTAGTATACAAAATATACAAACAACTTATATAACTTAGCAGTAAAACAAATAATCCAATTAAAAATGTGCAGAAGACATTTTCTCCAAAGAAGACATACAGATGGCCAACAGACACTTGAAAAGATGTTCAACATCACTCGTCATCAGGAAAATGCAAATCAAAACTATAATGAGATATCACCTCACACCTGTCAGAATGGCTAAACTCAAAGAGAAAAGCAGTAAGTGTGGGTCAGGATGTGGTGGGAATACAAACTGGTGCAGCCGCTGCGGCACAGTGTGGAGTGCCACAGAAAATTAAAAATGGAACTACCGTATGATCCAGGAACTCCACACCTGAGTATTTAACCGATGATTATGAAAACACTAATTTACAAACATACACGCACCCCTATGTTTGCTGCAGCATTATTTACAATAGCCAAATTATGGAAGCGACCTTAGTATCCTTTGATAGATGAATTAATAAAGAACTGGTTAAGGAAAACACACAATATCACTTGGCCATAAAAATGCAATCTTGACATTTGCAACAACACAGATGCATCTTAGAGAGTGTAACATTATTAAGTCAGAAAAATAAATACTGTATGATTTCTCTCACGTGTGGAATTTAAGACACAAAGCAACTGAACAAAGAAAAAAACAGACTAACCCAAAAAGAGACTCTCTGACTATAATGAATAAACTTATAGTTGTTAGACGGGAGGGATGCGAGTGGATGGGTGAAAGATGGGAAGGGGATTATGAGCATACTTATCAGAATGAGCACTGAGTAATGTATAGAATTGTTGAGTCATTATATTGCATACCTGAATCGAGTATAAGACTATATGTTAACTACACTGGAGTTATTTTTTGTAATTTTTAAAATTTACGTTGAAAGACTGGGTGTGTGAGCGGGGGAAGGGCAGAGAGAGAGAATCCCAAGCAGGCTTCGGGCTGAGAGCACGTAGCCCGACATGAGGCTGGACCTCGAGAACATGAGACCATGACCTGAGCTGAAATCAAGAGTCAGCCATTTCACTGAGTCACCCAGGCACCCCTGCAAATTTTAAGTCACATGGGTCTGCGTCTCAACATGTGACATCTTCAGTCACTGAAATGATTCTCTCTTTCCTGACAAATGAGAAGGAAGAATATGGAGATGGCACATTGGCTCTTACGTGCATCAGCTCAGAAAAGACACCCATCCTTTCTACTCAGCTTTTCCTCTGCTCTACAGCCCTATGACCTGCACCAAGTGTGTGGTAACACGGGCAGTCTGCCCTGAGCACTTCCGGCCACCACAATATGGACATCGCATTGGTAAGAATTACTGAGGAGGTAACATTTGAGAGAGAGGTGGTGAACTAGGTGCTTAACTCTTCAAAGAACAAAAGGCATTGACCCAGAAGTTATGAACGTCAACGATCGAAACAAAAGAACCAGCAGGTTGTCAAGACTATTGGCATGAACTACCGAAGGGCTGAGGGCTCATGTGCCAGAGATGATCTTCCCACTACTACCCTGGGTGTGAAATCGGCGTGCATGATGTCAAATATCCAGACATGGAAGGAAATATTCAATCATCGAGATCTTTCTGAAGGCAGTAAATCTGAAGCTACTCAAAAATGGACAGTTGATGAAGCTGATTAATACAGAGCTAACCATATTTCCTATGTGGATTACCAGGTTTCAAAGACTAAAAAATATGGGAACAATAAAATTTTACTGAACATAATTTATTCTTTCCTTGATGATTTAGAAGGCACCTTTAGCTCCTGGAGTGACTTAGGGACAGGCCTATGAACATCAATTATAATTGGACTGCGGATATGCACGGCTATAACTCACATGGGCTTTCTGCACATTGGGAGCACAAGCAGGGCAGCAGGAAGAGTAATGACAGCAGGGAGTAGAAGGGTCTAGAGCTGGGGAAACGGACCAGGTGACAGGACTTGCCCCCAGGGGATAAAACCAGCAGTTGAAATAATCAAGTTCAACGCGAGGAGGGACCCTGCGTTTCAGTCAGGGCTGATACTTCTCCAGGAGGTGCTGTCAGGGTGCGGCAATTAGACCACAGATATAAGTACTAACTAGGCAGACAGATCATGAGTCTCCATCTAGTCGGTTAATTTGTTAGAGGAGGATATGGTGTACCCAACTACTAAGCTTTCCAATACGTGGCCCATCGACCTGAGGCTGGGGCTTTACAGATGACATGCTAATTATTTTAAGGTCTGGGACATGGCTGCAGCTCTAGGAGGAAACTGAAAGGCAAACCAGGAAACTAAAAAGGCCAGCAGAGGCTGAAGAGGTTGGACAGAGGGCCCATCAAGAACAAGGGAGCGTGTTGATTCCAGAACACAATCACTTGGTGATGAAAGGGGATGCTATGAAGCTTCTTTAAGAAGCCATAAAAAGGCATGGAGGAAACTTCCATGTGTAGTACTAAGTGCAGGAAGGCAACCTGAAAGCCTACTTACATACTGGATGGATCCAACTAGATGACATTTAGGAAAAGGCAATATATGGAGACATTAAAAACAGAAGTGGTTGGCAGGGGTTGGATGAGGGAGGGATGAAGAGGTGAGCACAGAGGATTTTTAGATGGGCAAAATTATTCTGTAGGAAACTATTGTGGTAGATACATGTGATTATACAGTTGCCCAGAACCAAGAATGCACATCACCACCAGCGAACCATAATGTAAACTATGGACTTCAGATGATTAGGACATCAGAGTAGGTTCACCAGTTGTAAGAAATGGACCGCAATGGGATACACGGAAAATTTCTGTACCTCCTCACATTTGCTATGAAACCAAAATGCTCTAAGAAAATTAAGTAAGAAAAAAATGCTTAGTCCATAGTCAACAATACATTGTACACTTAAAATTGTTAAGAAGGTAGATCTCACGTGAAGGGTTCTTACCACATTAAGATTCGAGCAAACAAACCAAACAGGCTTAGTCAAGAGATCATCATCTTGACAGGGAGAGAGAGACTGGACAAATACAGGAAATGACATGCACAAATAAAATGTAAAGAAAAATTATTATTTACTCTATTCCAGTGCCAGACAAGAGTGTTCTATCTAGCTGATCCAGGATGGCATTCCCCATCCCATTTTCCAGGTTCTGTAATTCTGAAAGAATTGGAAGATGGGTCAATACCAAGCTAGGAAGGGAATCACATTTGAAATACAACTCAATTCACAGAACAGAGTCAAAGAACAATTTTAGCTGAATAAAGGACTTTAATTCTTATTGTCCCGTAGAGGTTTTGCCTTCCTTAATCTCATTCTCTACTCCCCATGGATCTAAATCCTCTGCTATCTCCAAAACAAAAAACCAGATGTAAGTGAACCTAGACCAAAGGACAGAGGCCTAAAGAAAGTAGGCTGGTGCCTGGGAGTTGATGGGAATAAGAAGTAAGAGTAGAGTTTCAAAGACAGAGGGGTTTGGGAACTTAAGAGGACAGAGGGTAGGGAGGAAGGGAACAGGGACTTAGGTCACCTGGGAAGACTTCCAGACAGACCAGTAGGGGGCGACTGTGTAAAAAGCCTCAGAAATCAGAACCACCTAGAGCACTGGGTGCCCTGAATATTGGACAAAGTGTTCTCAAGATGTCCACCCGAGGCCGAACAATGATCCAAAGAGACGCCTTGGCAACGCAGAAGGAATTAGGCATTTTCAAAGACATACGCCAGTTGGGAGAACTGCCAATCTTGTCAAAGTAATTTTACCCAAGGGTTCCTATTTACATAAAAGGAGCTATTTAGAGTTATTTGTGTTTTTATTTTTGTCTATTAAAGTTAAAAAAAAACTTGTAACGTACTTTGCTCTAAATTCAACTTGTAAATCTTCTCATCTATTTATAAACATAATGTTATACAAAAAAAAAGACCAACTTTTGGAGGAAACTTTGATTCGCGTTTGATAGACTCAAGTGATGAAAACTAAATTCCTCTTAAAATAACCAGCCTCATTTAAAAACTTAATTAAATCCCCTTAAAATTTCCAAATTGCACTTATAAATTAAAACACCCGACTTTCATATGCCTGAGTACATTTATGATTTTAACAAGGTTCTGAGAGAAGGTGTCCAAGGACTTGGACGGGAAAGTTCAATGCCTAGCACGAGGAGGTGCCAGGCTACATTTTGCAGCAGCTTCTGCAGCTCAGGACAAGAATTACAAATGCAAAAACACAATTCATATTTAGTTCTACGGGACACAGGCCAAGAAGCTAAACACTGACACACCAAAGCAGACCAAAATTCTCTCCGTTTTCTGTACTTTCCAAACTGTGCTCCTGCAGAGGCGTGCCACACCTACCCGTGTTGAGTTTGAGCCCAAAGAGAATTCCTTACAAGTCAAATGCATATTTCCCTGGCATTCTTGCACTTCTGGAGACAGGACTTCACACGCAGCAGCCTCAGCTGGTCTATTTTTGTAGGAGACTACAATTCCCATAAGCCTTAGGGCTCAACCTCTGTGGGAGGCTTCTGCTGTTTGATTGCTACAGCAAAATAATTCTGTGCAGCAATTAACTCAGAAGGAACATTTTCTCTTTCAAAGTCCTAAGTGAAATTATGGAGTAGGTGTCCCTACAGTATCCACTAGATGAGCCAGATCCTTCTTAATGTCTGGGGTTCTTTTTTTTTCTTTGTGCTGGATTGGGCAGATTTATCTGAGTACATTTGAAACCAAAGTCATGTCTGTAGCAGACAAATTTGTTTTAATTTCAATAATCGGCATGCTTTTGAAAGTCACGGCAAGAACAAACTAGGAATGTTGAGGATATAGAGGTGGGTTCCATAGTGATGATTGTAGTCAATTAATCATTTTTCTACATTTATGCTACATATATGAAGAGTTTAAGGCAAACATCTAGGTTGACTTAAATTTCTAATATCATTGTTGCTGAATGTAAAATAATTCCCAGGGGCGCAAAGGAGGAGCCCATGAGCTATAAAGGGGTAATTTCAAACGATTTGTACCAATTGGACTATTTTATAGTCTGTTGCCAATGAAGGTGTGATTGTATTTTCTCATGAGGGCTGATTGGCGGTAACAACCAGAGGGTGAGTCCGGGGGGAGGGAGGAGGCAGTTAAAATGGAAGAAAGTCAGTTTTCTCTCGAGTTTAGTACTGCTGGAAAAGATTCCTCTACATATTTGCAGACCGCACATTTTTAAAACAATCAGCCTGTCATTAGGATTACTCTGCAAGGGGCTATGCATATATAGCAGACTTTTCTTGGACTTAAACATTTCCAACTCGCCAAGGTCGTGTCATTCCCAGGCCAGGGTGCGCTGCACCAGTGGGCTTCCTACCGAAGCAAATGCATGACTCAAGAGAAGAATTATTGCTTCCTTTTAATTTATGGCTTCGAGAATGTTGGAGAGATCAAGCTCAAAAATTAATTTCAGATTGGTCCCAGAGGGATTGCTTTTAATGGTTCTGTTAATTCACTTTGAGAGAAACCCTATTAAAGTTGATGAAAATGGCAAAGAGCCACTCGCCCATTTCTAATCTAGATTTTGTTTGCAACAGACCTCATCCTTCTAATTAGAGTTGTTAGAACCCACTTTAATTTTATTAATAATAATTAACATTTATAATACTTCAGTTTACAAAGCACTTTCTCATTATCAATTAAGTTTTTAAATCATCTCAGTAATCTATTAAAATAGCGTATTAGTTTCCTATTGCTGCTATAACAAATGACAATAAATGTAACGGCTTAGAAGAACACAAGTTTATTATACCTTTCGGAGGTCAGGCGCAAAACAGGTCTTACTTGGGTAAAATCAAAGCACTGATAACGTTAGGTGTCAAGTATGCCTCAACTAAAAACACAACTACAGACACAAGAGCTGTCAGCAGGATGTTACGGCATGTGGAGGCTCAAGAAGAGGCTCTATTTCTCTGATTTCTGTGTCCTTCTGAAGGCTGTGTCCTTCGGCTCCCGGTTCCTTCCATCTTCAAATCTAGCGACCAATGCACAGGCAAGCCTTCTTCACACTGCATCATACTGATTGCTTCTGTAACACATCTCCTGACTCCCTCCTGAGCTCCTAAGAGTCCTTGTGATCATACTGCCCCGCCCCAGCTAATTCAGGATAATCCTCCTGGCTTCAAATTCTTAACTTACCCCCATGTGCAAAGGTCCTGTGCCGTGTGAGCTCACATACATGCAGGTTCTGGGGTTAGGAGGGGGAACTGTAACTCTGCCCAGCACATGTTCTGCCTGGCAGTATTTTAAATTCCTCAGCACTAGTAACGGTGAGAGTAAAAGGAGAATGATTTCCCAGATGAGGAAAACAAGACCCAAGAATCGACAGTCACTCAGTGTGAGATAGAACTGTCCTTTGAAATTGGTACTCAGATGTTAATGCACTAGCTGTTCAACCCCACCATGACATATTAAAGTGCAAAACAAAAGTTCTTATTAGGCATTTTTATGATGCTAGGAATGACATCCTCAGCAATTTTTTAGACCATTTTCCAAAGTTTTGCTCAGGGCTTATTGTAAATAATAGCCATGGTCCTTTCCACCGATTAATTAACATGAAGGAGGATAAAGTCTAATAGTGACGACTTTGATAAAGTACATATCCACAAATTCCCTTAAAAAATGAGAAAAAAATACTTTCAGGTCCCTTAACATAGTGGAAACTGCTTAAATTCCACTATTTTCCACATTCCACATAGATCGGTAGGGAGGACAAGTGAAACGAGCCATAGCCTCAACCTAAAACACACCAGAGGAGGGGAGATGGCCTCTGCAGGCCTGGAGAGCAAAGGACTCCGTCAGAGAAATAGTAAAATGCTGTTCGCAGCTATGTTATTGCTGTGAGTTCTGGACCCAGCGACCCAGGGGAGACCACAGCCTCTCCTGTTTGCTGGGAGGGCAGAATCTCAGACCTTTGTCAACTCAGGCATTTCAAAGAGTAAAGATAACAGTAAAAGTTGAGGTAAGTCTACACAAGCATTAAGTATAAGCAAGATTATTATTACTGGGACTGGTTCGGTCAGTGGAGCATGAAACTCTTGATCTTGGGGTCATAGGTTTGAGCCCCGCATTGGGTGAAGAGATTACTTGAAAATAAAAAATCTATTTAAAAAATATTACTGATAAAGACTAACTTATAAGAAGTATTTATTTTTTATAAGAGGTATTTAAATAAAAAAATAGTAGATAATAGACTGAAATTACCAAAAGGAGATGGGGGTAGGTTGGAGTTAAAATATCTTAAGATCACTAAGCAAAAGCAGTCAGTCAGAAAAAGACAAATACCGTATGATTTCACTCATATGTGAAATTTAAGAAACAAAACAGATGAACAGGAACATAGGGGAAGAAAAAAAATGAGGCAAACCATAAGAGACTCTGGATAATAGAGCACAGGGGAAGTGAGTGGGGGCTGGACGGGTGACGGGTACTAAGGAGGGCACTTGTTAGGATGAGCGCTGCATGTTGTATGTAAGTGATGAACTCCTGAAGACCAATCTAAAACGTTCCATTAGCTATAATTTAAATAAAAATGATCCTTCTATAGATCAAAATTCATTTTAAGTATATATGTTGTTGAACATATATATTTAAGATGACCACTATAAGAAAGTTAACAAAATGAATAATTTCTAAACTGATAAAATGGAAAACCAAAAGTAAAAAACCTCCATTTTTCAGTAACAGGCAAAAAGGAATGTCAGAAAAAAGCAAAAACAGAAAAACCATAAAGTAGAAGGTAAATAGAAACACAGTAAAAAGGCAGAAGAGAGAACCCATCTAGCAGTAATCACAATAAAGGATAAAACTTGCTTATGGAAAGGGAAGGATTTTCATGCCAGATTTCTAAAAACCTGCTTGATTCCATTTCAAAAGCAACACAATCTCTCTCTCTCTCTCTCTCTCTCTCTCTCTCTCTGTCACACACACACACACTAAAAGACTAGTAGGAAGTCGTAACCAAATGCAGCTTGCATAATAAGATCAGACACTTAAAATTTAAGAAATATATCAATAAATATCCAGCACTCAAGTGAACCAATGGTTCCCTGAATTAGGGGATCACAACACTATGTATTGTTTTCAAGACTGTTACTCACACATACAGGTGTCAAATGTAGCTAACGTAGGTATTAACGGAGCTAAGGAGGTATTAACCTTAACTTAGATCCCTGCCTCTGTTTCCTGGTTTTTAGGAATTGCCCTAAAATGCCCCCTTTACTCAGAAAAATTTATTTTCAAAATGTGAATCACTCCTCTAGGAAGGTTCTGAATAAACCTAGTCCAAATGGCACACCCCATCCGTCTTGGAAAAGACTGATAAACAGAAACACAGAAATTTCAAAATACGTTTATGAAAGGCTAATGAAGGAATTCGCCTACTTTGGACTGCATTTGCCAAACTGAGTAACTTTAACCCTAGTGCCACCTTCATGCTACGAACCTAAGTGTTGCTGGGATTTATCTTGGTTGCCTGATCCTCAGTCAGTGTTCTGGCTTAGAGGGGGAAACACTCCAGGGAGCACAGTCATCAGTAGGTTATGAATTCCACTGTCAAGGACGCGGAGGAAGCCGGAATTCCTTAAGGAGAAGGATCCATTCAAAATGCTCTCAGGGTGACTGGCTGGCTCAGTCAGTAGAACATCCAACTCTTGATCTTGGTGTTGAGAGTCTAAGCCCCACGCTAGGTATAGAGATTACTTAAAAATAAAATCTTAAAAAAAAAAAAGTTCTCTACACCGAAGTTTCTAAGGCGGAGTCCCCTGATCATAAGAGCATAGGCATCACCGGAGAACTCATTTGAAATGCAAATTCATGGGATCCAACCCAGATCTCCTGAATCAAACTCAGAGTGGACAGCAAGCTACGCTTTACCAAGACTTCCAGGTAAGTTTTATTATGTGAAGGCTCTTTAACTCTCTAAAGAAGTTCAAGATGGGCTCCCCAAATCCAACAACGGAATATAGAAATAAGAATGGTGGAATCGAGTACTGGATTCTCTGGTCTTTGTTTCCCTTATTGAAATGCCTACAAGACTGAAACAACACTGCACTAGAATCTTTAGACGTCTCAGGAGCTAGAGAGGGTAACTTCCATTTTCCTAACGTGACTAACACACTTACAGCATGTGACTCTTCGTTGGTACAGTCACGCTACAGTGTCTGCATCCTGACCTGCCTGGTCCCTCAAATAAGACAAATAGGCTTTTCAGAGGGCAAATTCTGTAACTTATGTGATGATCACCTGGTACAGACCTGCCAATCGCTAAGACAGGAATTTACCATGCGCTTCCAAGCTCAGTGTTTTTAGGTAAGAGAATCTTTTCGTAACTGCAGGAGTAAAAGCATAAGGGAGCTGACATTTTCAAGAGCGATGACGGTCACTGTCTTTGCTGTGTGTGTTATGGGGAGGAGAAGCAGAGAAGTTAGCTTTGGGATTTGACAATTAACAAGTGTCAGATACACACACGCCATTATTTGGTTTGAGCCAAGAAGTTAAATCAAAACAATTAGTGTTCTATGTGAGCACATAAATTTGCCAACGCAAACCAGAGGAACCCATCAGTCACCTTTAATCCTTCAGTCTCTGCGAGGATGAGGCCATGATTCTGCAAAAGTATCAGTGATGGGCAGTGATTTCACAGTAAAAACAGCAGAAGTGGCCCTTCCTCAGAATATAGCCATTCATTGTTATCACGACTCAGACCAAAGAGGCAGGCATCAGCTTTCCTGAAATATCACGTACTACACGTCTATGTTCTGAGATATTTCAGTGGAGTAGAACGCTTGGGAATGTAACACGAGTGTTCACCTGCGTTCTATTCTTACTCTGCCACATTTTAAAGAGTCTGACAGTCCAAGAAGAAGGTAACAAAGATGATAAAAATCTGTAATCTGGGACATGTAGGAATGGCTGAAGAAACTACTTTTACAATGGAAAAGAAAAAACTTAAAAGATATTTCTATTACGTAAGGGAAGAGTCACTGGATTATTTCCTACATGTTTACCCCCATAAGTTGGAAAGAAGGACAACTGGATTATTAGGAGAAACTGACTAAAAAGCAGGTAATTTTGTCTTGAGTACTGTGAGCTACCCTAAATTAGAAGAGAGCACTTCAGGAAGTGGGGAGTTACTATTCTTGCAATGTCCACAAAGAGGGTGGATGATCCTTTTCTATAATTTCTGTATTACAGGAAATAAATTATAGTGGGTAAGAGCAGGGATTTAGGACTTTGGAAAAATTAACTGTGTCCTTTACCATTCCCATCTATAAAGTTGAGTAGAAATAGTTACAGCTTAGGGCTCTTCTTAGGTTTACATAGATAATGTCAGGAAAAGTGTTACCACTGTGCCTGGTGCCTGGTAAGACCTTAATAAATATAAAACATACAAATAACTAACACAATAGTAATGAGCCTAATAACATACATGGTCGTGACTGGTTTTCAATGAAGAGAGCTTTGTGACAAGCCTCTGTTCATTTTAAGATTCCAGTCTTCTGTTTAGTCTGCTTGGCCGGAAATCCGGGCATGTGGGCATCTCAGGCGATTGGTACATTATTCCACCAAATTTGTCAAGCATCTTAGACACAACTGGCCTTGGTGTCCTTGGTATATTACCGTCCTTTATCACTGGCTCCATTCGTTACTACAGAAGTATATATCACATCCCCACCCATTGCCGCACAAATCACAGTGCCCTGTAAATGCCTTATGCTTCCCCGTAACGTTTTAAGACTTCTCGATGTGACTGGCTTTGGCCAAAGGCACAAAGAGATGACAAAATGTGAGCCAGGTATAAGCAGAAGCTGGAAAACGCAGCGGTTGTTTCAGAAAGTCCTGTCATTTCCCCCCTCCATCATAAGAAGTATCGAAACAATGTATATAATGGCACTAAAATACAGACGGGAAATATACAGGCCGTTCGACGTGCACATCAGAACGTGAAGACACGTGGAGCAGAGTAGCAGCTACTGACGCGCTAGCTGGCAAAATGGAAGGAGAGCAAGAAATAAATGTTAGTATAAATGAATGGGATTCCATGGTCATTGCTACTGAAGCAAAAACGAAAAATACAGAAATCTGGACCAGAAGAAATCGGTACCGGAAGTAGGGCGGTGACCTAACAATGCATAACGATGAGGCACTGGCTATGGAACCAGGGAGGTAGGTGTTGAGGAAAACATGATTGGAGTCTGAGAAAAAGTTTGGCGTATGTTACACAAGGCTGGGCTACCGAACTTACAGGTCTTCTGGGACCGCATCATCAACATACTGATACGTGGCTTCAGGCAAAGAGATTGCAAAGCGAGGCTTTGCTAAGGTGCCTGGATTGTTATTATTAGCTGACTGTGACAAGGTACTAAGGAGAAAAAGGAGCCCAACACAAGTAGGATGAAAGAATTCAGAGAGAATCCAGAAACTGCGGTCCCAGCAGAGCTTTTAAAATTGCCTCTGTCTTTAATTTTTAGCATTTCATTATGGTATGCCTAGGTTTGGAATACTTTTTTCTAAATTATTTATGTGAGGCTTTTTAAGTTTGGGGGCTTGATGTGCTTCATTCATTTTGTTTAATTCTCAAACCTTTTTAAGATATTTCTTTATTTTGAGAGAGAGCACACAGATGCCTGCAAGTGGGAGAGAGAATCCGAAGCAGGCTCCGTGCTGTCAGCACGGAGCCCGATGTGGGGCTCGATCCCACAAACCTTGACATCACAACCTGAGCCAAAATAAACAGAAGGATGCTCAACCAACTGAGCCACCCAGGGGCCTCTGTTATTTTTTCTTTAAATAAACCATTTCCTTTCTCTTCAGAGTTTGATTACATCTGTTGGGCTAATTCACTGTTTTCCATGTGTCTCCTGCTGAACATGTTCACATCCTTTCTCTCTCTTCGTGCCTTAGTATCAATCATTTCTTCTGACTTGCTTTAAGAAAAAATGTTTTCCAAAACTGGAAACTGATCCACAGATCCAACCCTCTCGAGCTGCATCAAATCTGTTTTTTAAGTAGAATTTAACGTTTGAGAGACAAAGAGAGTGAGGGAAGGGCAGAGAGAGACAAAGGGGGAGAGAGAGAGAATCCCAAGCAGGATCTGCACTGTCAGCGCAGAACCCAATGCAACACTCGATGGTGAGAAATGAGAGATCAGGCCCTGAGCCAGAATCACGAGCTGGACGCTCACCCCCCAGGCACCTCTCAAATGTGCTGTTAAACCCACATTTCCACATCTTGGCTTCCGTTATTTTTAAACTTCTTTTTGATTTGCTGCAATTATCTTTAATCTTAGTACATGATTTCTTGAATATTTTCAGAGATCCTCTCAAGTCCCTAATTGCAGTGTCTGGAAGACTTATAAGTTTCTTTCTACTTCTCTTTCTCCTCACTCCTTCCCCATTTATCTAGCCTTCTGGTGTGCACAGTCATTTTTTATTACATGCTGGGCATGGTCTATAAAAACTTGAAGGGAACACTTGACTCTCTAGAGGATATTTTCCTCGATGCGGATCTAATTTTGCTTCTGGCGATCAGTTAAGCTAGAGGTAGATCCCTTATCATTTGATCGGGCATCTTGCTAACTTGAATCTGAACTTATCTTCTATTTTATGGAGTTAAGACTTTCTACGTTCTTTTCATGTCTCTTCCTAGCACGCAACTCTTTTAAGGTCCCAACCTACACCTGTCGTCTTCCCTAGGGCTTCAATATTGGGACCGTGAAGCTTCCTGCCAGCCTCCTCAGCCCTGGACGCCTTCTAGAGCTCTGCACAGCTTGTCCAAAGCTCAGCTGCTTCTTACAAATTATCATGAGTTTTGTACAGAAATAACAGCATCATATATGGAGTTTACCTCTTTATGTTTCTTGGATCTCTACGATCTGGGACTAAGTGCTAGCCACACACACCTGCCGCCTCCATCCCCGCCCCCCACCAAATGAGAAAGATCCAATTCCTCCCATCTGTCCACCTTTGAATCAGGATGAGGAGTGAGACTGTAACAAGATAGTCTGAGTACATTATATTAAAGGCGTAAACAACATCACGTGAAAATATAGGGCAAATTATGGCATGTTAACTGGAGGATTCCTAAAGGAGCGATTGTAGAGTTTTAACTAGAAATAAGACAGTTGTTCATCCTATTTACTCAAGATAATTTCACTTGATGTCTGGGGTTCTAAAGTGAAGAATTAAAAAGTGCCTACTTTTAATCTTAAACAGATCCCAGGGGCGCCTGGGTGGCTCAGTCGGTTAAGCCTCCAACGTTGGCTCAGGTCAGATGTCACGTTCGTGGGTTCGAGTCCCGCGTAGGGCTCTGTGCAGACAGCTAGCTCAGAGCCTGGAGCCTGCTTCCGGTTGTGTCTCCTTCTCTCTCTGCCCCTCCCCCTCTCATGCTCTGTCTCTCTCTGTATCAAAAATAAATAAAACATTTTAAACAGATCCCAGTTTTAAAATTCTATAGTAAATTATAAATTATTGAAGTTTACCCTGACCATATGATTATTTAAACCATCAAGAAAAATGGTTGAGGGACAACCTGAGAATTTCAGGGACAAACAAAGTCCAGCAAAGACCCGGAAATGGCACAGCATGCTGTGGTCAGGAACTCCAACCAGAACAGCGATACTGGAGACACACGTAAGAGCGATGAGTAGAAATGGCTCTGAAGACATAGCGAGGGATGGAACACGGAAGACAATGGGAGGTTCTACTTCTGTGGGCAACTCAAGGCCACTGACAGACATGCAGCCAAAAGAGATTTTGCAGGTAATAAATATAACACACGAGAGGTGCTGTTGACATAAATAAAGGCACAGGGAAAAGGAATGGATTCAAGAAGCATAGAGAAAGCAAAATCACATCACATTTAGTGACTGAGTGGAGGCAGGGACTCTGAATGAATCCACACACTCAGTGTGGCTGAGAGACCGTGACAACCGATATTTTGCTAATTTCTTATTCTAAGAAATTTTACTAGGAATTAGATAAAATGTATGCTTTCTGCTGTGAGCAATTCTTCCATTATTGTTATAACGATAAGAACAGCCCAAGGGGGGGTTGAGGGAGAAGGGGAATCATAAACCACCACCAGCAAAAGAAATGATCCAGTCCTTATTTCTAGAACAGTAGTACAATGGCTTGGATATTTCAGAACATCTGTTATTATAAAGACATTAGCACCCTCAACACATGGGCAGTGTTCTTTTTCTGGAAGACACTGTATTCGTCAGTTTAAGCAACCGTAACAAAAATTCCACAGACTGGGTGGCTTGGGAAATTTGAAGAATTCTTTCTCCCTGTGGAGGCTGGAAGTCCAAGTTCAAGGCACCAGCTGATGTGGCTCCAAATGAAAGCCTTTCCCCTGGTTCTTTCTGGCTTCCCTTCCATCTCCTCACAGGACAGTGGGGTGACTGAAAGAGCTCCCTTTTACGGCCACTTTCCCATCAAATTAGGGTGTCACTTTATGAAGGAACTGAACCGTAACTACCTCCTAAAGACGCAGTCGCACTGGAGGGTCAAGGCTCTCCCGTAAGCATTTTGGGGAGACACGATTCAGTGTCTATGGACAATTCAGTCCACAGCAGCCACTCAGTAAGCCCTCTGTCACCATCCCTCCGGTGCTCCTTCAGGTTTCTGTTCAGTTAAGCCAGTGAGGGGTGCTGACAATTGGAAGAACCCAGATGAGAGAAATTGCCCCAAACCTCTTCATCGCCTTCTGAAAAGGCAACGGACAACACAAATGTTCACATTTCAATGGCTAAGGCAGAAAAAAACAAAAACAAAACAAAACCAACAAGAAAAACAAAAAAACAGCTCGAAACAAGATTAAAAACTGAAGTCAATATAATCACAGGAACAGCAGGGGATGCTCTCATCCTCTGAGGCCTGACGGTGGCAGATGGACGCTGGCCTGTCACGGGCATCATGCTATGAATGTGGCAGGAGACCTGGGCCAGTCTTGCACCTGCCCACCTGCGCAGAGGGCCCCCGGATGCCACACCGCTTCCCTCATTCCTACCATCCTACCCTGGCACATCCTCGTTTTCAAAACCTTTGTCTGAGGCATCTTTTAAATGTAATAAGACGCACCCACATTAAGGACACAACTCACTGAATGCTGTTCGTGCATTTACAGATCTGTACGGCCCTCAGTGTAATTTCTGGATGGTTCAATCACCCTGCAAAAAAAACGCAGAGCATGGAATCACCGCCCACTCCCTTGTCCGAGCCCTAGCCAACCGCCTGTTTTGTCTCTATAGAGAACGAACATAGCTTTCTTCCATGTACGTTATCTATTTATGCAGCCTTAACTCATCCAAGGGAAGGAGTCCAGATCTGATTCCAGCACCGTGCCCTTGAACCCAGGAGTCTGCTTTTACCAAGACGTGGATGGGGACAGAGAAAGAAGCGAGTGGCTTCACCTATCATTCAGGATTTCCATTTCCGCTGTACCTCCGTGTAATGCTGCTCCCTCATTGGAGGGGGTGAGCACCCCACGGAGGCTCGGAAGACAAGACCAATCTAGTAACTCTGTTTTTAAGGGCAAATGAGATGCCAGTTTGCAAGTCCTCTGTTTCTCTTTGCCCAAATAAGAAAATCAGCATGTGAGAAGAGCCAGTGAGAACAAGGTCCAGGAGTTCAGACTCTGTGCACATGTGCCCTTCTGTGCCCCTCCCTCTATGGAGTAAAGTACAGCCCTGTGTTCCAGTGTCCCCACCACAAACCCACGTGCACCTGCAACCAAGTTCCTGACAGCTCAGTTTATTTGGGTGACTGCAGTCCTGTGCCTGGTGAACTGTGCTGTTTTTATGTGTGTTACCTTTCTCTAAGCCCTAGTCAGCTCTCCCTATTACTATGCAAAATTAACACTTATGAGACACTAAACAATAAACTAGACATTAGCAGAAAGGTGAGACATGGTAAGAACATTCTCCACCATCCAAGGTCTAAGGGAAGACATTTCAATCAGTAAGCCTCCTAACAAGAGGCGCTTAGGAAGGATGTGGGGACAGCAGAGTTCAGTGGACCCTCTAGAGGAGCATGCATATTTTGGGAAAAAAGACCTCAAGGTGATAATTCCCATGATTTGTTTTAAAATACAATATTTAGCACACTTTGAAAGTCAAAGACATATTTAGGATGAAATTTTTACATTAATCAAACACAGGAGTTTAAAAATTCATAACTTGAATAAAGGGCAGGACAAAATTGATGCTTTAAGAGAGTTATAAGCAGTAATGCTATGAACGCTCAGAGAGATAGCTTGGGTAGCTCAGGAGGGCTTCGTGGAGGTGGTGGTATCTCAGATGGGCAATGTAAGCCTGGGGCACCTGGGATAGGCAGGCAGAGAGCATGGATTTGGAACCCCAGAGTGTGTTGAGGGAGCCGACGGCATACAAAACAGAAAGCATGCATCAGCCGCTGAGGCAAAGCGGCTTTGCCCAAACATGATCAAGAACCTGGTGGGGTTGATGGTACGAAACAGCCCCAAGAATAAAAAGTGCTCAGGTTTGATGTATTTGCAGACAGGAAGGAAGAGCAAAGGGCAAGGGAAACAGAAGAATGACTTCAAGGTTTCCAGACTCCACGGACGCAGAAGTGATGGCGTCAGTGGAAATGAGGACTTAGGCTAAAGAGTCGGTTTGGAAAGTAATGTGACCGAATGCCCAAAGCTAACACACGAGGCACACTGACTGCAACCTACAGGCTCCTCGGTTCCTTCTGCAAGACCTCAGAGACACGGCTGCACTGGTGTTGTGACGAGACAGTCCACCCCCACATCATGGCTTCCCTTGCAGAGGCCACTGTCCGTGTGGGATCTGGGCGGCCACTGAGCAACCTGCTTAAAACTGTTTTCAGACTCACCAGTCACAACGACCACACAAATAGCCTTCTCTGGGCCTCTTCTGTCGTACATGTTTCTTTAGTGGACTCGCCTTCCCGGTCACAGAATTCCAATGAAGACACAACCAGCTCTGTGGAAACAGCACAGGGTTTTGTTTTAGATAGAGCAGGGTTAGAATATTGGCTCTCCCCGTGAGTGTTTCACCTCTTTGACCTTGTTTTCTCACTGTGGAAACGGAATCCGAAGTTCAATGTTACTGTGAGGATCAAACATTTAAATAGCACATTAAGACACCTGCCTAGTTCACAGAGCCTAGATTTATTTTCCTCTTCATAAGAGCGCAAAGCAGGACACCAAAAGATAAAACCATATGTTTACTGTTGGATAAATGAACCGAGGTTAATGTGTGGGTCTAAGCTGCAAAGGACTAACATGGGATAGAAGGTTTCTAAATGCCAATGGCACCGATGCAAATTCTTACTAGTTTGGACACAGAGCTGGCTGCTATATATTGTACACACGCATATTTCATCACACCAGGAGGGATGACAAACGCTTCAAGGTCAGATAGGGCAGACCACTGGAATCCACTGGATATCAAGCACGGCATGTGCAGGATCGGAAGGACCTAAAGGTGCTGCGTTCGTCTGCTTGAACTCTAATTGTCAGGTTTCACAGGCTGGGTGGCTTCGAGCAACAGAAATCTATCTTCTCACAATTCTGGCAGCTCAAGGCCCAAGATGGAAGTCTCATCAGGGTTGGTTTCTTCTGAGTCTCCTTTTCTCAGCTTGGGCATGGTCCTTCCTCGATGACTATCTACGTCCCAAATTTTTCTTCTTATAATGACACCGGTCATACTGGACTAGAGCCCACACTTAAGATCATTTAGATAATCATCTCTTTAAAGGTAGAAACTTCTAATTATAAAACAAACAAATAAATAAATTGTGGGTATGTAACACACAGCATGGTGACTATAGTCAATACTATATTGCATATTTAAAGTTCCTAAGAGTAGATCGTAAGAGGTCGGCTGAGCCACCAACTCTTGATTTCAGCTCACATCATGATCTCATGGTTGGTGAGATTGAGCCCCGCATTGGGATTCACACTCACAGCACAGCAAGGGGCCTTCGTGAGAGTCTCTCTCCCTGCCCCTCCCCCACCCCCAGTCTCTCTCACAATAAACGTTATAAATAAATAGTATTCATCACACACAAATTTTTATATTTACATGTGGGGACGGGTGTTGACTTAGTGTGATCATTTTTCAACTTATACACATATCCAATCATTATGCCGTACCCCCAAGACGAAGACAATGTTATGTATCAGCTCTACCGCAAATTTAAGAAAATTATCTCAACAGCAGTCCCATTCTGAGGAAATGTGGAGATTGAAACTTCAGTGTATGAATGCAGAGGGGACACGATTCAGCTCATAACAGGAGTCTTACCACAAAATAGCTTTCTGGCTTGCGAGACACTGGAACGTGATTTGCCATTCAAATGACCCAGAAGGCAGGTGGGATGGCCACCAGCTCCGTTTATCAGCTTCACAGCAGAGTCAGGTGAGCCGGGACTCAAAGAGCCAGGAATCCGGAGTCTAAATATAGTGCCCTTTTCATCATGTCACACTGCCTCTGTGCATGACGGGCTGACAGCAGCCCAGACAAGGCACTGGTGACCTGCTGACTGTGTGTCGGGCAGGAGACCGTCGCTCTACGTTTCTTTTCATCTCTGAGCTTCCACGGCTCTTGGGTCTTCGTCACACCACTCTGGCACCCAGCACAGTGCCAGACACACTGCAGCGGTTCAGGACATTTGGATTTAATCGGAGCCAATTAAGCTTCGCCACGCAGACGACGCACACGATCCGGTGCCCCTTAAAGGATCCGCACAACTACCTTCTCCAGGCTCATAAGTCGAGTCGCAGAGCTCTCTGCTCGCAAATCCTGAACACAGCAATGTGGGGTGGGAAGATGAAATGTAACATGCTGTCCTTTCAATGGGTGCTCGTTACCAAATAAGGACATTCGCTCTCTCCCCCCGACTCTCTCTCTCTCTCTCTCTCTCTCTCTCTCTCTCTCTCTCTCTCTCTGTCAAAACTTTAAACATAAAGAGCAATTCAATTTTATAGAGAGGTCAAGGGTTCGCATTCGCCCCACTCCCACGTTTTAAGGCCATCATTGCAAATGCCTAAGTAATTTCCATTAAACCGACCTGTGAAAATAAAATGTACCGTATCATACAAATACGAGTCCTCTGAGACCAGAAAGTCTGTATCGATTTTCTATAATTCATGGGGGCCCTTTAGAATACATACCCCAAACAGCGAAACGGCGGCATTTACTGCATCAAGTTTTAGATCAGAAAGATAAACTGAGTCAAAGAGCTGAACATACGAATTGTGGGCATGATCAGCCTTGGGATAAATGCTGAGTAAAGAAAGTTTATTTGCCAAGGAGCACTTCGTCTCCTGGCTCTGCCTTGCGTTGGGGCTCTTGGAATCCCAAGATGCCCTCCAGTAACCGGAATTCCCTAAATTTGTGGGAGTGTTCATATTTCCTTCATCTCTTCCTATATCCCGACCCCAACCCAACGTGGTATATAAATTGATTCCAAATAAAACCATGACATAAATCTTAAAAATCATTCCACTTATCATATATAAACAAGACATTAAAAACCCAAGCACTCAACACAGAATTTCAGAGTTAATTAAAGACAGAGTCCGAATTCGAACATGGGACTTCTATTTGCGGCTCGGCGCTGACTACTCTGTCAGAGGCTCAGCAACCGGTTGGGAGTAAACTACCATGATGAAGTCTACACCTCTGTAATGGATTCCGTACCCTGAAAATGACTGGGCCCTTTCACCAAAGATCTAAGTCTAATTTCAGACAGATGCTGTAACCGTGCAGAAGACATCAAGGGGATTTTTTCACTCTCTCCAATCAGGATCTTGGCTGGTTCTACCCACATTGACTTCTCTTCTGCCACTTGCAAAGACAGGAGGATTGACAGTAATGAAGGAGGTAGTGTTCCAATCCCTAGGACACCACCACTGTCATATAAACCATACTTTTATTTGGAACAGAATAGCATTTTGTAAGATTACTTTGACCCCTGCCTCATTTATTCAGTGAAAGCATTTTGTAATTTGTTATTGAGAGAAGTCATTACCCAGCAGAAGGTTGAAACAGAAAAAGAGAAAGGAAGTCAAGCTGTTCTAACAGCCTAGTCCTCAGGAAGAAAGGGAAAAATCCTGAATAAGCAAATGTCTTTGGAGTATACTCAATAGGCGAAGAAGGGGCATCTGACACCCAGGTTGGACATTTCCCCCAAGAGAAGGAGAGGAGGTTGGAAGAGAAGCAGAAGTGTTTCCCCTCTGTGGACTTCTGAAAAAGACCGGCTAGATTTGGGTGTTTGGGAGATCCAAGAGGAAAGAGGATTCAAGCTCTTTGAATCCTGGGAAGGTGGCAGGACCCAGGAAAGAAATACCGGGAAGGTGTGTTTAGACAAAGAGGTTCTCAAAGAACCCTGCAGAGTATCTGATGGATCAACATGATAAAGAAGAAATGGAAGGCTCTCCATGTGATCAAAGCAGGCCTGAACATTGAGGGTGAGTCACAACTGAAGAAGACCTATGACAGAAAAGAACGGATAAAGAATCAAATGTAAAAGAAGACATCTCCGTCATGCCACTGTGGACAGATGCCGGCCCAGAGCAAGGCCAGCACGGCCGCTTACTGCCACCAGAGGAGCACCCTCCTCCCAGCACCACCCCTCTAGGGATAGACTCTCAAATTGGGAGAAATTTACAGCTAGGGATCAGAGACTCAAAAGTGAAATCAGGTTTAAAGCTAGAAAAGTAAGTTCTATTTCTGGCACACCTGAGTTGGTGAACTGAGGTTCATACCTGTTAGCTATTTCTCTCTATTTTGTTTTCATTTACTTCCAGCTTTTCACATTTGCCTCAATTAAAACTACTGCGATCATCCCGCTAAACCAGAAGTAAAATCTCTCGGGGAAAAGAATTATAAATGTAAAGTTATTAAATATGGAGACAAGTAAAACCACTTTATGGGCCCCCCCCCCACTGAGAAGCATTAATCTTGCAGTAACGTAAGTAAAGATTGTTGTTTTATTTTTTGGTTTTTTTTGACAAGCTGCTTTTTACAAGTAGAACATTCCTTCAGTACAAATATATCTGAGGCCTCATTTTTCTCTTGGTCTAGGGAGATGATTCCCCATCTTTCTGAAGTCAAAGCTTGTCATGGTACACTCTTTTTCTAGCTAAAATACTGATATTTGGCTCTCAGTTTGTTGAGATAACTGAACATTTTATGTTTTAAAATATTAGGATATGCCTGAAAAGATCTAAAATGCATAAACACCAGTGTTTCAATTACAAAGCAATTTTATCAGTTTTGTGCAACAATGAGTAACACATTCACCTTCGATGAGCTCTGCATTAAACAGGAATGAAGCCATCATAACACACACACACACAGACACACACACACACACACACACACACACACGTGTACAAATACACAGCCCTCCCCAAAAGGCGGGTAGTTAGGATAATGTCCTAAAATACAAACTTTCCAGCCCCGGCACAAACACCGAAAGGTAAAGAACACAGATTACCGTCTCCCGTCCAGGTGCTACAGCGTCACACAATTCAAACATGCCACCATCTCTCTCCCTAGTCATTCAACAAGGTCACCAGCCTATAGGCGATGTCTTACTTTTGCCATGAATGGCAACCACCACCTACCGGCAAATAATGAAACACAAAGGGCTGGGGAACTGGTCCGAGTAACAAGAACCAAGACCAACGGCAGAGTCAAGGAGGAAGAAGAGGAAGCTGGCTCCCAGATTTTGGTCTCTATTCAATGTATCTTAACATCATTTAAAAAACTGCGTTATTTGAATCTTCGAAAACCTATACTGTGCGACTTTTATACCCAAATATAGGAGCATGGCCAAGGCAGCCATTAAACCAGAGTCATTTTTCTGACTTTGAAAATTTCGCAGGCTTGAATTGTAGAGGTCTTTGTCAATCCTCACAGTTTAGGATTCTTTGCAATATCCCATTCCTACCATTTCATCCCACACCTCTGTCACTCTGCATGGTCAAGAGGAGGTGCGTGGATAACGTATGCTGTGGAAGAATCTTCCCTTGCTCCCTGGGCAGCTGTGAGGGTGCTCAGGTACACACAGTGCCCAACAGAGATGCTCTTTTGATGGTAGTGTCCACGGACGAATGGGTCATTTTTTAATCTAGCTCTTCTTCAGTGAGGACCATGACTTTGAAGACCTCTAAGACGGGACAGGACTTTAACTTTGTGAGGAGACATGAGTTTAGCAGAAGAGAGGAAGGGACTCGTGGGCATTACGTTGTACGTTCAGTAGCCTGAGGAACAAAGCCAAAGAGTTGTCAAAGAGTAAACCCTAGCATTCAAAAAGGAGTCTCAAGAATCACTTGATCCAAGACCATCAGTGTACAGAGGAGAAGACAAAAATCCAAGAAGTTTATCGCTGAGACCAGAAACACACAACCCACTGAGCGGGGTTCAGCAAATGCCTTTTGGCAAAGGACCGGATAGCAAATATCTTTGTCACAATTACTCAACGCTGCCATCGTAGCCTGAAAGCAGTCATAGACAATATGTAACGGCCATGTTTGACACCTGCAAACTAGATGGGCCCACTGGCCATGCCACACCAAGCCGCGTACCACAGGACCTTCTTCAATATCCAGCTCACCGTTCCGCTCATCACGAGCCAGGGAAAACAAAAATAATCCTCCCAGTAGAGTCAAAGTAGCTTTTACTTGCTTCTCTAGAATGGCTCAAAACCACCCTTAAAAAGAGAGACATTTACGTGGAAGTAGTCTTTGCTGCCATATGCAGAAAGACAGGCCAGGAACAAAAATGACCCAGATAAAGTGTCCGGCTGTAGCTGCATTTCTGTCACTGGCAACCAAGCACCTTAAACAACGGTCGAATTGAATGCTCACTTACATGAGGCTTCCCACTTAGAACAATTTTATGTCTCTGTTCATTGACTAGGCTTTAACATAAATCCTTCACATATTTGTTTCACACGTCTCTGTAGAGGTTAATTTACCTATTTAAATGTAATTTAAAGTACAATCAGCACTATAAACATGTAAGAAAATGATACCTTACGTTTGTATGGAACCTTGAATGTATAATACACTTTTATTATAAAATCATTCCTTACTACAACTGTGGGAGATACTCAGTGAGGTTAGGATTGTCCCCACTTTATAGATGTAAAGAGAAAACATTTAATTGTGTGACTCCCTTGGGGCACCTGGGTGGTTCAGTTGGTTAAGCATGACTTCAGCTCAGGTCATGATCTCACAGTTTGTGGGTTTGAGCTCTGCGTCGGGCTCTGTGCTGACAGCTCAGAGCCTGAAGCCTGCTTCAGAGTCTGTGTCGCCCTCTTTCTCTGACCCTCGCCTGCTTGCGCTCTTTCTCAAAAATAAATAAAAAGCACTAACAATTAAAAAAAATTGTGTAATTCCCATAACTATTAAGACTGGAACTCAGGTCTTAAGAATCTCCATCTAGTGCTTTTTTTAATGTTTATTTTTGAGAGAGAGAGAGCGAGCGTGTGGAAACGAGTAAGCATGAGCAGTTGTTGGGGGCAGGGAGACAGCATCTAAAGCAGGCTCTGGGTTCTGAGGTGCCAGCCCAGAGCCCGATGTGGGGCTCGAACCCACAGACTGTGAGATCATGACCTGAGCTGAAGTCGGATACTCAACCCACAGACCATGAGATCATGACCTGAGCTGAAGTCAGATACTTAACCAACTGAGCCACCCAGGTGCTCTTTTATTTTTTATTAAGTTTTTTCATTTGATTTTGAGAGAGACAGCATGAGTGGGGGAGGGGCAGAGAAAGTGGGAAGTGGGGGAGGGGGAGAATCCCAAGCAGGCTCCAAGCTGTCAGCACAGAGTCTGATGTGGGTCTTGAACTCAGAAAACCAAGAGATCATAACCTGAGCCAAAACCAAGAGTAGGATCTTAACCAACGGAGACCTCTAAGCACCCTTGTTTTTTTTTTTTTTTTTTTTAAGATCTAGTGCTCTCTTACCTACCCTTCCCTTTTCCAAACTGTGGAATAAAGCACTTGTCTGTCAACATTTTCATGGTTACCTTATTGGCAGATGCCAGCTCTGACTTCCTCTTTGTTTCTATCATCTTTCATCCACATGCTAATTTTTTTTTATTATCAAAGTATAATAAACCTATTGTTTCTTGTATGAGGCTCTGGGGAACCAGATAATCAAGCATTGTGAAGACTGCACCTATAAAGTGCAGAACCCACACTTGGTGACAACTGAAGACAGTACGGGTTCATTTCCTCCTTGGTTGGTGGCATGCTGAGTTAGTTAGCCTGGGGCTGCTGAGCCACTGGCCCGTGGATATTCGGAATCCCTAGGAATACCACTTCTATGTGAGTGAGTGAGGATCCTCCCGTCGACATCCCTGAACGCAAATGGCAATGAGCTGTGAACTCCAAACTACGGAAAACACGAGCAAAAATCTACACAGAAGTACCAATACTCACTGGGATTTATTTTCCCCGTGGAAAATGGAAGGAGGGAGAAGTTCTTCCAAACTGGCTTTGTAAACGGATCTTGGCACGTGCTTACCGACAGCTCTTCCAAATCCACAGTTCAATGAATTACTCCCAGGACGCCAATGTTAGGACAATTCATGCTCCCTTTCTCCTCTCTGTTCCTTCTCTCTAGTTATTGGAAGAAGGCTGACTTTTTACTTCCATGAAAACAATTCAATTTAACAATTCCCAAGTATTCAGTTATGTGGCAAAGTGCTTTGCATTTCTCTGGTGACTAAAAAGGATAGAACTTAAATTTACCTCTCAATTTAACTTGATGACACCTGGGGGAGACAATTTTCCCCATAGGACTCCAGAACATTTGTCTTCCAGAGTCCCAGGATATTGAGAAGATGGATGGCAGATAGATTTTTCATGTGGTTCTTCTGTCCGTGTCTTATTGTCATCACACCTAAAATTAAGAAACACTTTCTCCGCTCCAGGTTATTTCCTAGGCAGCTCCTACGTTGAGGTGTTATTACCACCATCTGATGATTAGACCCATTCATGTTTTACCAAGTGTTAAAACAGTTGGTCCATTTCAGCTGGGGTTCTCCAGCTCCAGACAGTTCCACCATCTTCCTTTGACTTTCATACCATTGACATTTTTGAAAATTATAGTCCATTTAGTAGAAGGGGTCTCAAAACGGGTTTATGATGCTTCCTCATGATTAGATTCATGTTATGTGTTTATGGCAAGAATATCAAGATATTTCTCTTGCAATCTATCAGGAGACACCTTTGATGCCAACACCTTGGTCACTTGGTTAAGGTGGTATCCACCAAGTCTTCCCTCTCAGAAGTTACTCCCTTCCCCTGGTGTCATTAGGGTTTTGTGTAGTTTTATTAGAAAATATCTAACCACCATATTCGTTAAACCTTCAACGTACTTATTTACTGAGGTTGCAGTAGACTTACTATTTTGTATTTCATAGGTTATAATAATTGTTGTCATTTATTTTGATGCTCAAATTACTCCCAGTGTGGCCTCTGGGAGCCTCTTAAAGATAACTCTCATGTCCTGTTGGCATATTCCCAGCATTCCGTGAGCTCTTCTGTATTTTCGGGCACAAGACACCCCTGGCTCACACTGTACTTCCTTTATCCAAACTCTGCGATTAGCCATTTTTTTCCAAGAAATTCTTTTGCTTCTCTTAGACCATTAGAAGCTAAGATATGGCTGCTAAGTGTGTTGTTGCCAGAGCAGGGAGCTATTCCCATGCCCCTTCAGGGGGCAGAACTTGGGAACACACGGATGCACATACACCTATGCACACTTACATTCCCACATATTACTCTTTAATAAAAACCATGAGCACTCACCAACACTATGAATTCCAATACATTCTCCTTTTCCACATTCTTCACTTCTCTGACAACGACAAACTTGGCTCCTGTTACCCTCACGATCCAGGCCTATTTGCCCGGCAGACACGACCAATCTCTGAGGTTCTCCCCTGCCTCAGGCAGATGCCCCTGTCTCACACTCTGGATGTGATACCCATGCGAGATCACCTCCTCCACGATGGGCTCCTACCCCGCATGCGTTTTGCCACTCCACTCAGCTGCCCTGCCACGGGAGGCCCTCCTCGCTCCTCTTGAGCTCTGACTCACCACAACAGGCCACCCCTGCCACATTACAGCGGGGTGAAGAGTAGCCCGCCAACAGATGGGTCCACCCAAAACCTCAGGATGTGACCCTACTCGGAATAAGGTCCTTTGGATATGTAACTAAGGTAAGACTCTTGTGATCGTTCTGAATTAGGGAGGGCCCTAAACCCAATGACAAGGGCTCCTTGTAAGAAGCAAGAAAGGAGAGGGTAGGAAGACACACAGGAGGGCAGCATACAGAATGGAACCAGAGAGCGCAGTGAGGCCGCCGCAAGCTGAAGAGTGCTCAGGAACGCCTCCACCCCCGGAAGCTACGAGAGACGCCAGGGTGGGTTTTGACTCAGAGCCCCCAGAAGGAAGCCACCCCAACCTGTACTTAGATTTCAGCCTTCTGGCATCCAGAACCGTTCCAGAATCAATCTCCATCTTATTCAGTCACTGAGTTGGTGGTAATCTGTCACAGCAGCTGTGGAAAACCAACAGAGAGCTTGGTGGCAGGAGTTGAGACTTGAAGAGACCTACTTGGGGACCACATTTCAGCCCACCAAGGAGACCCTCTTTATCCCATGTGGGCTTCAAAACCCCCTCCAGGCTGTCCCCACACCTGAACGTCCTCGTGACCCCAACAAAGCTCTGACACTCTCTCCAGGAAGCCCTGCTGTCAAAGCCTACTCAACCCCTTGGGCCAGATGCGCTGCCCTGAGCCCTGACCACTCCCCGCGCCCCGCCCCTGTCTCCTGCCCCAGACGCCCACCTCGCTCTGCCCCATGCTGAGGCTCTGGACTTAATTTCTGAGTTCGAGGAAGAGAGTACAATTCCAGTAACATCTTACCTCACTGTACATTAATTTGGGGGATGACCAGTATTGCTTACATTTTTTTTTTACTTTCCTTCTACAACAAAAGCCCAAAAGCTCTTTCTAAAATAAAATGAAAGGTGTCATAATTATGCCCATTTCCTGGTGTGACAAAGGTACACATAATGTCCTTGACAGAGACATACATTCTTTTTGAAAAACAGTCTTGTTTTTCAACACAATCCTTTCATTTGCTCTAAATAAATATGACATTTTAAAACAACAAATGGATTCCTAAGTCCGATGTACTGAATTGAATACTCAAGAAAGATCACTTCATCAAGGGGGAGAAAAGTCAAAGTGGCTGACACGTCTTTCCTTTCAGCTTCTGAGATTTTGGGGGCAGCTTCAAACGATGCAATGACGACACAGCAACAGGATAAAACACAAGGTTGTTGTAAAAACCATAAATAAAGCATGACTGTCGCGGGAGATCTTAGGTTTGTGTTGTTATACTCTGTCAACCAAGTCCTTAGCGAAATCCTACAAGTTGACGGTTATTAAAAGACCATTCTGAAAGCGCAGAAACGAGGAAGAAAACGGAAAATAGAGTCTTTTCCATGCTCATTGTTTCCAACAGAATATTTCAGGAGAGCTTTGAGCATTGGCTGAAAAGAAGACTTGAACACGATTTCCTGAAGTTTTCGTTTTAAAAACTTCTGTTTTTCTCGACAGCTGCGGCGCACAGAATTTCTGCCGAGAAGTTAGCCTCCAATGCAAGACTAGGGCAAAGTCTGTTACTGGTAGGCTATGTTCTGTAGCACGGGACTCCACTGGAAATTTTATTGCACATTTGCTCTCTTCAGGTTCCCCAGATTGTTTAACGATTCTGTGCTTCCGCGACATAAAAGACAGGCCAGCAACCGGAGACCACACTTCTCAGCTCCAGATCGAACATGACATTACACACTGACAGCATTTGACAATTGGGTTTGTTCTTTTGAAAGCAATCAGACTGCACAATGGCCGGGATGCAGGAAAAATATAGTAATAAAGCCTTTGTGAGATGACTTTGGTAAAAATGCAATTCTGTTATTCACTGGCAAGTTTTCATTACAATTAGTAAAGATTAATATTAATGATGACTGTTTGTAAAGCATGTAAGAGGGACGGGACTCATTGGGGGGTAAGCCAGTATCATACACTCTGTTCTCAGAGAAAATAGCTGAGGCGAAATCACACCTCTCCGCTCTGTTTGCACTGACCAGTGGGCCCCTGTTGTAGGTTTTAGAGGACTGAAGAAAGTTTAAAACTACACTAGTCAATATAATCATTCCTCAAGTGGATCTGTTCGTCTCTCATCAGAACGAAAAGACAAAATGAGAGAAGAGCATTTTTCTGTGTTTGAATTACAGTTAATACCACAGGAGACAGAATGATGCCGAAGCCTTAAAATCCATAATGTCGCCTGCCGTGTTTGACAATACTCACTTGAGCCTGGAGAACAAATTACAGTAAAAAGCCTGCATCTTTGGTAGTCCGTCATCCAGAAGTTCCTCTCTCCTAGCAATTCCAAGCTTTGCAAATATGGTAAAAATTGATATGCATGATTATGGTTGGCTGCAAGATCCTACTATTCTCAAACAAAGGTTACATTTTGTCAGGCAATTTTGCTGTGTATTTCTTATGCTCTGGAGCCTTGAAAATTGGTATTATCAGAAAGTGCACGTATTATAAACATCACCCATCATATCGTAGTGTATGTTATTTTAGGCTTTCACGTAGAATACACATGACAGAGGTGTAAATATATGTTTGTTTTAATATATAGATTTTATATTACATACAGATTATTAAACCATACAGTTCAGTTTACCCCTGGTTCTTTTAACTTTTCTGTTGCTTCTTTGTCGTTGATGATGGATAAATCTCTGCCCCTAGCATCTCAGCTTTATTATAGTCTCATGTTTCAACAGCCTGAGGAGTATCTCTTCTTATATACCCTAATATTTGTTCAGATGAAATTGTAGTCTATTTTGCATACACAATGCACACATACACGAAGGTACACCTAATACACAAACATGCCACCTGCTACTTCTAGAGCAGATAATTAGAGTCCAGGTGCTGCTGTGATCCACCAGGGCCCTGCGTAGGGATATTGACTCCATGGATTCCAACAACTAACGTGCACTTCAAATAGCATTATTTTAAAGATGAAGTATAAGGCTTTGTGACATGCCAAGGTCACATGGCAAATCCACCAGAACCCAGTTCCAGTCCTTCCCTTATATCGTGGGCCTCACCACGCTTTCTTCTTTCATTTTTTAAGGGGGGTGGGGAGGAGAGGGAGAAGGAGACAGGGAGAGAGGGGGCGCAAATGAGCAATGGGGCAGGAAGAGAGGGAAAAGGGAAAGAGAGAGCGAGAGCATCCCAGGTGGGGCAGAGGGAGGGGGAGAGACAAAGGGAGGGGGAGAGGGACGAGGGCTTTGTGCCCACCTGATGTGGGATTCGAACTCGCACATCATGAGATCATGACATGAGATGAGGTCAGATGTTTGACGACTGAGCCACCCAGGCGGCCCCGCTCTTTCCACGTCTAACCCAGAGAGCTTCAGGGTTAATAACCAACTTTTATCTCTTCATTCCTATAACGCAATTTGTAACCAGTTCATCAATTTTTTAAAGATTTTATTTATTTAAGTAACCTCTACCCCAAACATAGGGCTTGAACTCAAAACCCAGAGACCAAGAGTCACTTAATCCACCAACTGAACCAGACCGATGTCCGTCAGCTAGTCTTTTACCTCTTAACCCCATTCTGCATCTCAATGCTGGAGACACTGGTCACCTCTTATTCCTCAGTACTCTGATCATCTAGCACAGTATTTCTCAAAAAAAAAAATTTCTTCTTGAGAAATACGTTTCACGAGATGACCTAATAAACATTTCTGTGAATCTGCACATTGTGTCGATCCTCATTATTCAGATTCCATATTTGCAAATCGAGCTACCTGCTAAAACTGACCTAGAGCGTTCAAATCAATACTCCCAGAACCTTTGCATTCATTCACAGACCTACCGGTACAGAACACAGAACACTTGCAGACTCCTGATGCAAATGCTCCCAGCTGAGCTTGGACAAGGCCATGCTCTGCCGTCTGTAAACACGTGTCCTTGTCATAGTCCATTTAATGCCACCCTTTCTGTATTTTTGTGCTTTTTCTTGGTGACTTTACTGTCTAAAATAGCCCCCAAACACATGCTGAAGGGCTCACTCGTGTTCCAAAATGCTGGAGGGCTGGGATGTGTCTAATAGAGAAAATGTCAAACAGGCTTCAGACCGGAGTTGCAGCGCTGCTGGGCAGAAGTTCAATGTGAATGCATCAGCAGTATATAGTAAACAGAAACACACATAAAATAAGGTTTTGTATGGACCAGCTGATGAAAATCATATAACCAGAGGCTCGAAAGATCCTTACTCTGAATTTCCCTTAGGAGACATGGCTCGGTATTCACTAATTCATGGTTTTCACTGACTCTATAGAAGTACCACAAATAATGAATATCAACTCTACAGAACTAAAACAAATGCTTCACAAAGACCCTTATTCACAGCAAAACTCTTTGACAATTTCCTGTGCCATTCTATCCATTTCATTAAGATTAATAAATGCATTGTGACCCAATACATGAACTTCACACCCTACTAAGGAGACAAGATATAAAGTCTAAAGGTCACTGATCTAGAACCAACAGTGTAAGACAAAAGAATTTGAATTGGCCTTAAGTCCCCTCAAGATCCTACTTCATTCTCCCTCGACTCCTCTTTCTAATGTTCTGTTCCAACATGCTTATCTCAATGGGAGGGGAGGCAGTCAAACAGAGTTTACACTCCTACCAGGAAAGTTCTCCCTACTTGCAGTCACTTGTTGAAATTAGGCCAAAAATGTATAAAGGCAACTCCAGAGCTATCTGTTATTTATTTAAAACATAAAACTTTCTCAGATTACCCAAGGTCACCATGGTCTTTCACTACTTTGAAATCTCTTGGAATTAATTGCTTCAACTTGTAATCTTTCCTCCTGGATGACATGGGTATTTTTGAAGGATGTTATTTATCTTCTAATTAAGTAGTCTACTTTAGAAATAGGATCAACGTACTGAATTCAAATCTGTCTTCCACCACAAAGAACAAGGTGAGCAATCATGGGTGGGTTACTTAAATACTTAAAGCTTTGTATGTCTTCCTCTAAAATGGAGAAAATACTATAAATATTCCATCAGCCTCTGGTGAAGTTGAGAACGCATGTGATGTGCGTCAGAACGGACCAGGTAAACATAACCTCTCAATACCTTTTAGTTATGGTTACTGGGCTTACTGTTTTTATTAGGACTAACACGGAGCCATGTAAAAAGTAGCATTAGATAATCTCCATTTGTCTGTCACTTCCTTGCAAAATCACTTAAATTTAAATCAACTTCTCTGTTATTAGGACCTCTTGGTTTTGTTTTCATGGTCTTTCCTAAGAGTTCTCTAGCAGCTCAACAGAGACAACGCTTTGCACGACTGTATTGTGTGATTGGTATTGAACGCACGAGATTTTGCAAATGTACCTCTCATCTAGATAAATCGTAGTTTCTAAGATGCAGATGGCACAAACTTCATTTTATCTGTAGAGAAACTGTAGATCCACACATATACTCTAAGAGGCTATACCCCTCAAAGGGGATGAACGAAGAACGCTAGGACAGTGATGTTTTATTTTTCTTTCCAGGTTTCAGCCTTACTTTGGTCTTCCTATCCCTTCCACCCGCTTCTGCTTTCCAGCGGGGTTTAACCAGCACTAGATAGTGAGAAATAGTGGAAGAAAAAAAATCACTTATAATCCTGACAAAGATACGAATCACAAGACCAATGAGTTTTTGTATGGCTTTAGGTCATTAAGAGATAATGTTCCTCGCTCCTTTCAAGATTTAATGTGAAATATTCTTTCTGAACTATGTGTATTGGCCGTGCAATAAAAACTGTTAAATCTTATCTGAAAATTATTTTGATTTTTTTAATGACTTGTTTATTTTTGAGAGAGAGAGAGAGAGAGAGAGCGAGAGAGAGCGAGTGCACGCACATGTGCAGGGGAGGGTCAGAAAGAGAGGGATACACAGAATCTGAAGACAGGTTCCAGGTTCTGAGCTGTCAGCACAGAGCCTGATGCGGGGCTCGAACCCACAAACTGCGAGATCACGACCTGAGCGGAAGCCGGAGGTTCAACCGACTGACCCACCCAGATGCCCCTATTTTGATTTTTTTTTTTACATTGAATTTAGCCAAGACTAATTCTCCTAGTACCATTCCAGTAATGACAATAGAGAAATATAGGCAAATAGTTTACTTACATGAAATTTAGCATGTTAAGCATTTGTTTTTAATTTTAACAATTTCAATAGCAACATTTATATAAGCTCTGGATATTGAAAAATCACCATGTCCCTTCCTGGGCACTTCAATTTACATATCTGAAAGCTGTTCTAATGTGGTAGCCACTAGACACATATGGCTAATGTGAATTAAAATTAAGTTATATTAAAAAAGTCCATTTCAAAGATCCAAGTAGCCATATTCCAAGCATTCAGTAGACACATGTCAGGGGTGACTACTGTACTGAACAGGGCAGACGTAGGTCCATCATTGAAGAAAACCGTATTGGACTGTAAGAAATACTTATTAGACCTCCCTTCAAAAACTCAGCTCCATTTAGTGTTTCTTTCAAATTGTTACTCCATCTTCACTGAGAGAGGAACTCACCACCTCTATTTCCTGAAAGAGTTTGTGTAAGATTAGTATTCTTTATTTCTTATATCTCTAATAGAATTTACCAGGAAAGCCATTGAGGCTTCTGGCTTTCTTTCTTGGAAGATCTTAATTAGGAGTTGAATTTCTTTCATTGAGATTCAACATCAATCTAGTCAAGTTTCCTATTTCTTCTTAGGTCAAGTCTCTTACATTTCATCTTTCAATGAATTTGCCCATTTCCATTCTACGCTTCCACTTTGATTCTTTTGTATCTACAGGACATGTAATGATGTGCCTCTTTCATTCCTGATACTACTAATTTGTTTCTTTTGCCATATTTTGGTCCTGGGATAGGTATCCACTTCATTTTTCTCCAATTTTACTTTTGGGTTTAATATATTTTCTTTACGATTTTCCCACTCTTTTCATGGATTTCAAAGTTTTTCTTTATAATTTCCTTTTTTCCTTATTCCTAAAGACTTGATTTTTTTCTCAATGTCTATCTTCTTACAGTGGGAACTAAATCATGGATTTGTAGAACATCTTTAGCAATTGACAAAATTTTTTCCTCTTATTCATATAAAATGTAGGGCTTTCCCTTACATTATGCAATTGCCGAATTTTCCAGCTACCAGTTGGGTTCACTTAGGACACTACGCAGAGTTAGCACAGGCACCATAGGTTAAGGAATCAGTCCCACAAGTCTGCCGCCACCACCAATTTACTTTTAAAATTTATATTGAGAGGGAGAGCATACACACACGTGCACACATGGAAAGTGCAGAGGGAGAATCCCCAGCAGGTTCCACACTGTCAACATGGAGCCTGTCCTGGAGGCTTGAACCCACGCATCATGAGATCATGACCTGAGCCAAAATTAACAGACGCTTACTCAACTAAGCCACCCAGGTGCCCCTGCAACCCTCCCCACTTTACACACCAACTAAAGCCCCAGGGTGTGATCTGTACTCCAGATCAACTGGCTGTAAGTCAGGTTCCTGTGACTGTCCTCTCAGGTTCAGGAATTTGCTGGACTGGCCCCCAGAACTCAGGAAAGCACTCTACTCGATGTTGCTGGTTGGTTATGAAGGCTACAGCTCAGACACAGCCAAATGGAAGAGCTGCGTGGGGCAGGGACGGGGATTTGTGGTGGGGAGAGGAACACAGCGAGTCCCCATGCTGTCTGTGCCTTCGTGGCCTTTTCCCCTTCCCTGTTTCCACTTTCCATCGATTTACTTTCAACCTAACTACACTTATATTTGAAATAAGTGCATCTTTTGTAGACATCTCTTATATTTAATATATGACTATACGAACAGCATATAATTACATTTTGCCTCTCTTAATTCATTGGACACTCCCCTCCATTAGCATACTGATCCTACGATGTTTACATATTTATATGACTGGGTTTGTGTTCGTTTCTTATTTGTCAATTCTATGTTCTTAATTGTCTTTATTGCCTTTTTGATGTTATTTGAACGTTTCTCTAGAATTCCACTTTACTTCTCATACATACACACAACAAACTTGAAGCATCACTGATGAAATGATTTTCAATAGCCAAAGAATTGATAGACACTGTCACTAAAACTGTTGTATTATACATACCAACGGTTTTCAACCATGACTTTGGTCCACTGGGGGTGTGTGTGTGTGGACATTTTTGGTTATCGCGATGAGGGTAGGGGTGTGAAGTACTCCTGGTGGGGAAATACCAAGGATGCTGGTAAATATCCCAAAACACACAGGACAGCTGCACACATCACAGAACTGTCTGGCCCAAAATGTCACGAACATCAGAGTCGAGAAATTCTGCTCCATGAATTACAACAGTAAATTTCCGCAGTCATCTTACAGTTAGTATTGCATGAACTCACCAAGTAGACACTGTGCAACTGTATGGGTCCATTTCATCACCCGTCCTTTTCCTTTATTCTATTGCTAAGATATAGATTACTGCTATATAAGTTATGAACGCCTTAAACACAATGTTACAATTTATCCTTTAAACAACCATATGCAGTATAAACAAATGAAAAGCAAAAAAAAAAGTTGATCTGTCCAGATAGTGTGCATTTCTGATGTTCTTCATTCCTTTGTGAGGATCAACATTTCCCCTTCTTTCTGAAGAACCTCTTCTAAAATTTCTCGCATTGTAAGTCTGCTAATAACAAATAATCGTAGCTTTCTTTGATCTGAAAAATATTTTTATTTTGTCCTAATTCTTAAAGGATAGTCTTGCTGAATAAAGAAAGGAAAGCAGTCTTATTTTTCCTCCCACATTATAAAAATGCTGCTCGACATTCTTCGGTCTCCACTCTCTCTGAACACATTACCCTTTTCTTGTAGTCAGTGCGGCTCTCAAGATCTTTTCTTTCTCACCGGCCATCTTTCTGTTCCTTCTGCTGGGGGTGTGGTAGCATCCTCCTTCCATCAAATCTGGGGAAATGTTGGCAATGATTTCTTCAAATACCTCTTTCTGTGCCATTGTTTCTCTATTTCTGGAACTCCAAGTACATGTAAATTAATCCACTTAGTATCATCTAACAGATCTCTGAAGTTCTCATTTTGATTTCAATCTGTTCTCTCTGTTCCTTACACTGAATTGGTACTATTAATAGACCTTAAAGTTCACCAACCTTGTCCTCTGTCAACTCTTTTTTGCTGTTAGTCTACCAAGCAGATTTTTCAGTTTGGAATTTCCACTGGTCCTTTATCTATTCTATTTTTGTGCAGAGAGTTCTATATCTTCATTCACTCTGAGTATACTGTATTTACTTCATAGCAGATGCTCATGATAACCATTTTAAATGCAGTTAAGTCTAACACCTATGTCATCTTGGTATTTATTTATCAATTACTGTTCTCTTTTAATGAGAACATACTCCATTATCCTAATTATGTGGAGCTCATGGCCCAGACATTATCAATGGCAAGATATTGAAACTCTGGATTCTGTTATTTTTCTCCTAGGAGTATCGTTCATGTTGTTTTAGCTTACTATTACGTTGTGTCAACTCAGACTTCAAATTTTGATTTTTGGAGGACAGTTCTGGGTCCGATTGATATTTTATCATTCACTGAAATGTTCTGAATCTGTTCCACATATGTGACTCTGACGCATACAGGGACAAAAATGTGGAAATCTCGCCTACAGCTCTGGCCTTTCTCGGATTTCCTCTCACCTCTGGGCTGAGATTTCCCCAAATTCCATTTCCTGGTTCCTGCACCAGAACCCTTTTCCCCTATACGCCATGTCAAAGATTAATTAAAGTCAAGAAAACAGGCAGTAACTCTATTCAATTCCCCAGCTTCAAAAACACTCCTGAAGTAGCATCACCTACCTGAGTTTATTCTCTAGTGCCTGTACACGGCTGTGTTTCGAGTTATATACAGAATGTGTAGTTCTTTCCTGGCAGAGGGGTCCATCTGTAGGACCCTACTTAGTTATTACATAAAGCAAAAGATGCCTTTCCTTTTGCTTTGGTGGTTTTCGGTATCAAGAGGCCCTGACCTCAAGAGTTACTGTTAGCTGGTCAAACAACATATTTCTTTCTTTTAGCCTGCAAGCAAGATGTCCCTTCGGTGTTTTCAAAGAGGATTCAGTTCTTTTCAGTTATTAACATATTTGTGTATCGACAACTACCTTTGCTAGAGGGTCCGTGACAGGTTTTGCTACATCTTGTTCTGTGATGTAAGAAACAAGCGGTAGACAGCTACAAGACCCTGTGAGCTTTACTAATGGCAACAGAGTGAACAAACCAGTAGGTTTAAGTGAGAGCCTCCCTAAGGTAATATAGAAGTGCTTGACTCTAAATCAAGAGATGCGAGCGTCAAGTCCGGCACCACCAAAATGTTCACGTCTGCACCTCCGTTTCCTCACCACTCAAAAATGTCCATTTCAACTCCAGAGACTGCGCTGAGCTTTCAACCACATAGGAAAAGACTCTAGGATAGAAGTCTAAGTACTACAGGGCTCAGTAAGCAGTCACACTTTCTCAGTTGAAAGCAGAGCTGGAATACACTGAACACGAAGATGATCAGTGTTCTATTCACGCTCTCCAAACTTAAATTCAATACTATTTTCAGAGAGCCCCGCAGTTTGTTCATGATGATGGTGGCTGTCCCACAAGTCTACAATGGGTATTGCTCAAATGTTTTGTTATTACATGCGAAGTTATAAAAATCCCTTTATGATCCTTCAGGGTATCCATTCCATCTACTCTATTCCAAATTCCGTAACTTCCCTATTATCGAGAGTCCTATGGGTAATTATGCTTTTTGGCATTGTAAGAACTTCAGACTGAATCCACTTGAAGCCAGCAAGCTGTTTTTAAAAGGGAAAAACCCTTTAAAAGCCAAGTCATCCAGCCCTGTAGAGATTAGAGGGGTCTTAGAAATTGATGTCCATCAGTAAACCAGTAACTGGCCACACCCATCTCTCAGTCACTTATGAGCATTCCAAGTAAGTTCACTGGCCTTAAAACAGCAGTGTGGGAGCACAGCTAGGAACCTCCCGAAGGAAGCCTCCACCCCAACTGTGGGAAATTCCCTCCTCTCACAGGTTTTACAGACAGGTTTCTCAGGCTCCATATCTACTCTGGTAGTCCCAGGCTTTAGAGATGAAAAGTGGGCAAGTTAAAGCAATGAATGAGGGCTGCCTAGTAGAAATACAATGTGAGCCACATACCCATTTAAAATATTTTCTAAAACCCATTCTTTAAAAAGTAAAAGAGTAATTTCGTTTTGATACCATATTATTCCAATATATCCAAACTGTCATTTAACATGTAGTCAATATTTAAATTAATTCAATGCACATTTCACATTCCTCTTATGGCGCTAAAGCTGCTTACAAGTCGAGAGTCTTATTTTATCCGAGGGCACATCTCAATGCCGAAGAGCCACATTTCAAGTACTCGGTAGATACGTGAATGAAGCTAGTGGCTTCCATTCTGGAGGCACAGTGTCCAATAAATACTCTTTGTTACTTTTGCTATATAGTTTTCTTCCAAGTAACCATATCTACTATGTTCCAGAGATTAAAAATGAGAAAAAATCTGGTAGGATTTCAGACCTGGGAGTCTTCTTTTAATATGAGGAATACCGCTGGGGCAAGAGTTCCTTATGATACAATTTTAATGGTGTTACATCTTTATCTGGAAACCAACTTCATTTAAGTCATGACAGAGTCCAAAGACCATGACTGACTGAAGACATACTTTGGACACAGCTTCAAAAATATAGGATCCCTTTTCCTGGACATGGATAATGTTCACAAAACCAAAAACCAACAACAGCAGCAGCAGCAGCAGCAAAGGGAAAAACAGGCTCAAAATGGATCTTGTCCCTAAACCAGGAAACCAAAACTTAATTTCAGGAATGCGACCTTTAACCAGTTAACCTGGAACTTCCTGATCTGCATGAGGGACCAACATCCTCCCTGCAAAGAAGGTGACTCTGCCTGAAACACATCTTGTAACTTCCTTGTCCTGCCCCGTCTCTTATCTAGGAAAGTCTTCCATTCTGTACAGCGCCCTGGACCTCCCTTCCACTTGCTAGATGGGTGCCGCCCGATTCACGGATCATTGAATAAAGCCAGTTAGATCTTCAGATTTATTCAGGTGAATTTTGCTCCTCTAACCACAGTCTGTTGAGGGACGGAACTAGAGGAAGCTGGTGACCACAGTGCTGTCTTCTCGCTGTGCGAAGCCTGTTCTGGAGAGGAGTCACGTGCCTATGCTCATACAGCTGGTAGACCGCGGAGCCAGGCTGAAAATCCAGGTTTCTAGCTTTGTACCCTTCTTTTACAGTACGCTGACTGCCCGCACAAGCCTTCTCTAATTTATTTCTATCCCACAGCCTCCCATCAGGATTTCCCACAGTTGACCTGATGAGCTCTTAGCAGTACACATCTCAGCAACTATGACCACAAATGACCTTCCAAAGCATAAGGAGTGCACACTACTTCTGAGGTAGAACAATGAGGCCAAGACACAGCAGAGTTACAGAATCAAGGTGCTGGCATCCAGGTGGAGGCGTAGGTGGGGAGTGAGCTCTAGAAAAAACTAGCTGTGTGACCTTGAGCAAATCTCTTCACCTCTCCATGACCCAATCTCCTTATCTGGAAAATGACTGGCAGTGCGAGGATGAGATTATTTCTGAGGTCTCTTCCAGTTCTAAGATACTTATTCTAATTCCTGCTAGACAAATGATTATGGAATAATAACCATTCAAAGTTAGCCTTCTGCTTAGAAGAAAAAACAATTCTGCCACCTGTTCTGTCTATGGATATGGATTGGTCTATAGACATATGTCTATGTCTAAGGACTGGTCGCATACTACTGAATATTTTATCAAGAAATTAAATCCCAAGCTGTCGTGACCATAACAATTTTTCTCTAAGAACAACTCTCCTGTAACAAAGCATCATACGAACCAAGGGCATGGCTAACACGACACTTTCCTTCTGAAAAATCTCTTTCTTAAATAAATGTTGGAAATGATGACGTGTAAAGCATGTTTGCGTGGGGCTTTTTTTCTTTTAATTTTTCACCTGAAAGTGACTCATTTACATTTTGGGCATTTTGGTTTAAACTATGTTAATACCATTTCCACTGCGTTCAACTCATTCAACAGAGGACTGTGTAGCCCCTTCTCTGAGCCAGGCGACGGTGAGCTAAGTTGATGTAGTACTTGTTTGGAGAGATTCAAGCCCAGGGTCCAGACCTGAAGGAAATTAACCTAATCCTTCTATAAGGATTGAGTGTGCAGCACAGCCACATCAACCTTTTATATTAAACAGTGACTTTAAAGCAGCTTTCTAAAACCATAGACCTTTACCGTTCTACTCATCCTTGTGATTACAGTGGCAGAGGAGAGCGCGCTGGTTCCAAGCAGGGTCCCGGACACACAAACTCCTGGAATACAGTACAGTCCCGTTTGTTAACATGGTTCCTCAAAAAACCAAAGGCTTCTGAGACTGTATTTCTACAGCGTCACATCAGTGCTTCTGCTTGAGAAATACATAGTCATCCATCCTTTCCCTGCTCCCTGGGAATAAAGCCAAGCCCCCCCCCACCCTGATTCCCAGTAATTAGCAATACAGAGAATTGGTGGAAAGACGGAACCGTGCAACATCCATTTGAGGCCCTTACTTGAATTGACTCTAAGTGAGTAATATCTTACGGTAAGGCTCTTTCTATATGTATAGGTTGTTCCATTAAAAAAAAAAAAAAAAAACTCCGGTGCTTCCTCGATGCTTTAATTAAGAGTACTCATTTTATAAAGATTAATGATCACCAAGCATCACTTCTGCTACTGATGTTTTCTGCTGAAACCATGTGAAATGCAAAATCCTGTAATTGTCCAGTAACAAAAAAAACGTAAAGAGACAAAACTTACAAATTCTGCTATGCTTTACATTCTGAAAATACTATCAGTTAAATCTTCCAGTGGTCACTCTTGGGAAACAATACTGCTATCCCTCATTCTTAAAACTAGACACCTAAACCAAAGCTGGTTGATGGTATGAACTTGAATTCCTATGGTCCTGGAAGAAAAGATGAAGTACAAGTGTCCTCGTAACAGAACAAGGGAAAACATGAACCCAGAGTGGCTAGAGGAGAAAAAAGGTATAGTAAACCCAACATCGCCTACCCTCTATCTGCTGAACATCCTTTCTGAGGCTGATGTCTGCCTTTGATAACAAGAGGAGTAGGCAGAATTCAATGTCAGATATCAAACACATTTGAAAAGAAAACAGGAGAGGAAAGATCACTCCTATAAGCCACCAGCCAAATGCCAATTCTTATGTACCGGCTTCTTTCAAAATATTCAATCACACCTAATAATTGGCAGGAAACACAAAAGGGCTCTCAACTTCCATGCTGTTGCATTCACTCCCCCTGGGGTACGTGGCCATTTGTAGCCACAAGCAGCAATGAGGGGGGAACCTCCGGGAGATGCTCCAGTGCACCCCCCCCACCCCCACCCCCGGCTCGACACCTCTCTGGTATTAATATACTTCAGTCTGCGGGTTAGGAAAGGGTCCTTAAAAGCATCAAAGTAACATTTCTCTGGGCAGATGGAGAACTAAAGGATTTTTTTTTATTAAAGAAAAATAAAAAGACGAGTCAAAATATCAAATTCAATTGATGTTTCCTGAACGCTTTTCATTTAATAAGCTTCTCGACGGTGTGTTAGAACTAAGAACATGTCTCGCTCCTGGAATAAGATACATGTTTTATGAAATCGCCACAAAAGAATGATCATTCTTTGTACAAAGTGCTTGCTTTGTAAAAATTGCTATTTTTGCTACTTTAAAAAATTGGTTTTTCTCATCGCCACGGCATCTAAATAAAAATGTATACTTAGTCGTTTCTGATCACAGAAGTCACAATAACGTTTATAGTTTCTCATTTAGTAATTCCGTTACTGTATGGATAGGATCCTTCTTTTTCGGCGATGTTCTGGGGCTAGGACACAATTAACTCCAGAAGGTCGCCATTAATGTGCACTTACTACCAGTGCAGCGAAATGCCCAGCCCCTTGCTTCATGGGCATTCGTATAATATACAGAACAGAAAGCCTCTGACAGTCCTTTGCTCCCCAAATATTTTGTGAGCACTTGGCATGCACCTATCCCTGTCCGGTGAGGGGTCGGGAGTATCCTTAAAGAATGGGGGCGATCAGAGAGATGAAAAGAGGGAATCATGATTGAGGAAGTGGTTCACTTGGGGACCTCAGGGTGCTCACCCAAGAGGAGAACCCAGGCCCCATGTGAAGGCCGGCAAAGGCGTCCAGGGGAACATAACTGAAGAGAGGCCAAGAAAGGACAGGGAAGTGAGCTAGGCGATGATGAATAACAAATGCTCTTAACAATCTGACACAAAATCAGCTTAAGACTGACGAGCCTGTGTTGCTTCTAAGCCATTTCATCGGGAGACATTTTCTGGAGGAGATAAGCCTTGAGCATAATTTTCAAGAAAGAACATTGAAGCTTTAGGGTAGAAGAGCAGTTTTACATCGGTCTCTGGCCTGATGCTGAACAGACCAAAAAGAAATTAAAAATTTTTTTAAAAACCCTAGTGTGCCTCTAAGACATTCCTAGAAGAAACTATGCTAACCCGTGCCCACAATCAACTTAAAAAAGAAATAAGGAGGATGAAACAGCAAGCATAAAACTCCTTCACAGTTTTTTTTGGATGCCTCCAGAGTTGTTCTGGACTTCCAGGTCTGCTTGGCTCTTGGCTTCAGGACTTCTGCTGCCTGATTCCCCACGAGAAATAAACAGGTGACGCCTCAACGTTAAGGACAGTTCCCGCAGAGATGCCACCGAGATCTCGAGGCCTCAGGTCAGCAGCACACTTCTTTGTTTACAGAACTCCCAATCATGAAGCAAGTGCTGGCGCCACAGCACTACTGAAATTCTAGGGAACATTCACCAAGTGCCAGGACGGTCTTCCGGTCGTGATCCCACTTCGCCCTCACAGAACCCCCCGAGGTAGGTACTATCATTATTATGAGCGACAAAGCTCGAAGTTAAGCAAGTCAAAGTATCACAGGTCCCAGGGCTGGCCGGTGGCCGCGTGAGATTTTGACACAGGCTTGTGTAAGTCCCAGGCTGGAGCTCGGAGACCCTACATGCACCTGCTCACATCCCCCAACACCACAGACCAAGCTCAACAAACCTGCCATGGAACAGAGGAGGAAAGAGACTCCAAGGCAGCGAGAGGAAAGGTGAAAGCGGATAATACAGAACTTCTAATACTGCAGGTTGACACGAGGTCCTGAAAAAAGGACTAAGGAGGCGGGAAAAAGCAGAGATCTGACTTAGGTCATCAGTGACCTAATACAGTGTTTAAATGAATTAAAACAATCTGTAAACAATAACAAGAGGCTGTGGCAACACTTCCAGATCTTGCCATTTTGCACGTTTTGATTACTGTGCCAGCTCTGGCAGAGGTTGGCCCTCCTCCTGTCCGTGGGTAAGCAGCAGAAGAAGGGTAATTTTGCAAAGTACAAATTTTCCATTTTTATGCACTGGATGATTATAATAGCATCATATTTTAAGAAAGAGTAACAATCCTGGCTTTCATCTTTGAATTTAAAACAAAAAACTGTTCTGTGTTAGCAGCAAGGGAATAAAATATGGTGATCTAGCAAGGAGTTCTCAAGCTCAAAAAAATATTTGTCCCTGTGTCTTCATTTTTTTGGAATTGTTTGGAATTCTTTACTATCTTGATCTTCAGTGTCCATGTCCTGTGTAATCACATCCTCAAAATAACACAGGTAATAATTTAACAAGGGGTCAGAAAACTATAGCCCACAGACCAGATCTGGCCCATCACTTGTATTTGTAAATAAAGTTTTATTGAAAACCAACCACACTCACTCAGTTATATATGGTCTATGGCTGCTTTCTCTCTTTACCATCTCAGTCGAGCAGTTGCTGTCTGGCCCTTTATAAAGGACTGTGCTGTGCCCTGTCCTGCACCATTGGGAAGTCTGCAGATAGAAAACTTCACTGTCCTTCTCTACAATTTGTCTTCTGGATTCCCAATAATTCACTTGGTAATCAACTAATGTTTGTGAGGCAACCTCCATGCTCCTGGGGCAGAGATGAAGAACAGGTTAGAGTCTCCTGGAGAAAAACCCAAAGGACCAGGTAGTAACTGGTCTAATAAAGGAGAAACATAGGGGAGAGGAAGCCTGGAAGGTGTCATCCTGAGGAAGTCAGGCGGTCTACGTTGGGTTTGCAACAGAGGTGATCACAGGAGCGAGAAGCAGGAATGTGGTCTGTTTCATCCTGGACTTGGAAAGCTCAGGGCTGGCTACACGAGAGGGTAGCATAGTCCCACCTAAAGGGGTGGGAACAGATGGACGGTAAGGGGGAGAAACCACAGCACTTACACTGACTCACGTAGCTCTGGGTAGTGGATAGCTTGGGTTCTTAAAGGTATTTGATATAATATTGTTTAAATAATGATGGTTTAGATTTCTAGGTTACATTCCACGTTCATGACTTCCCAAAAGATACATTCTGGCTTACGGTTAGATCTTTTATATATATATATTTTTTTTATATATATATATATATATTTTTTTTTTTTTGAGAGAGAGAGAGAGAGTGTGTGTGTGTGTGTGTGAGCATGTCCATGAGCAGGGGAGGGGCAGAGGGAGAGGGAGAGAGAATCTTAAGCAGGCTCCAGTCTCAGTGCAGAGCACGACCCTGGGATCAATGACCTGAGCCAAAATCAAGAGTTGGATGCCCAACCGAGCCACCCACATGCCCCCGCTCTTCAATATTATAAAGAATTAAGATGGCTAAGAAGAGAAGGAGCTGCTTTGTGAGGTCAGGAGAACTGACCATCTCCGAGTACCCAGGATCCTTACCACAAGCACGCTCCCCGGTTGTAAGGATTACATCCAATCAGGTGTTGGAAGAACCCTGTAAAGGAAACGGTTTAACCCAAGTTCTAACTGTATTCGGTGCCCTGTCGTGTTCCTTTTTCTTTTTACCCGACAACATCCCCAAAACTCGTTGGTCCAAATGGAACCTTCTAAGCAGAGAAGCCAGCCTCGTATGTGAGCAGAAAGTAAATACTTACCTAAGAAATAAGTGATTGATGAAATGATGGCGTGTGGTTGCTCCTTTGGCTTTCTGATCAATGGCAGGGGACGGAATTCATGCTTTGGGCTTACATTATCAGAGGTAAGCTTGACTGTAGAAATTAAACTTGACTGGACCAAGGCAGAAAAATGCTTTAGTTTTTGCTTTAGACCTACCTGATATTTACCTCTCTGGCCAGGAAGGAAAGCCACGGCAAAGAAAAATTCTTAACAACCTAACCAATCAAGTAAGAGCCATACACTTAACAACTTGAGTGTGATCAGTTGGTTATTAATCAAACAACAAATATTTGATGTGACCTGGACGCGAGCTGCACGTAACATATACATTAGGCATCTGTCCTTAACAAATGTTAATGAGCTTATGCCAACATTTTCCCTTAAGTGATTCTAAAACGGCATTTTATTTCTGGAACTTTGAACTTCAAGGATTGTCCACTGACCCAAGCAAAGAAAGTACCGTGCAAGACTTAAAATGCTCACTAAGATAAATAAAATGACATCATTTTGGAAAGAGCAGCACACCAAGGTAATCTTTCATTCAACAAATATAAATGGGCACTTAATTTGGTTAAGAAAGACTGTTAGTGTGGCTGAAAACCTTTACAAATAAACCTTATTTGGAGGATTCTCAAAGCTTCTAAGGCTATGAAGTATCAGTCACACATCAGAAATACACTATTTTTGCTTGATAAGCTGTATTTATGTGCTGAAATATAAAGACTGCTGGGTTTACAAAAGAAAGATTGATGGATTTCTGGACTCTGATATCATGTGAGCATTTTTTTTTTGTTTTGACTGTGATCACTGGTATAAGTGGAAGTCGCTGCTTAAAAACATATATACGTAAGTAGTTCTGAATATTTTTAAAGACTGAGATGAAAAGCAAGCTCCCCATTTACCTTTTCTCGTCTTTTTATTGTGGCCAAGAAATCCAACGTTAGAAATTCATAAGCATCTACATTATTCCTCTCCCTTAGGTGGCCAAGCCTCTTGTTTACTTGTGATATTACAGCATGTTCTTACAAAAATTAATTTCAAATCAAAAAAGCAGGATAATAATTACTTTCAGCAGTGAAATGTAACAGAGGGACACTGCAATTTAAACCCAGATAGCATATAATTAAGAACAAGAAAAATCAAAGTATTCTTGATTAGACATTCATTGCTTTTATTTTCTCCTGATGGACTTTCAGTTTACCTTAAAAGATCTATTAAAAATCACAAACACACAGACACTTGGAGAATGCAGGAGTAGGGGGGAAAAATAGGTCATCTTATAAAATTGATTATGCGAGCTCTCTCCCAGCAATGCTGATGTCAGCAACATGGAAAAGCACTCTCCAGATAAATTCTGCAGATACCCCCTTCTTCTGGAGAAAAACCTCTGTCTTTCTCTACATTGTGAGGCAGAGGGGGTGGGCTGGGAGCAGTTAAGTTTTATCCATGAGCATAAACATCAGTCTGGCTTTTGAAAAATGAGCCAAACCCAAAATAGCCCAGGAAAAAAAAAATCTTTTTGTAATTAAAAAAAAAAGGGGGATATATATATATATATATATTTTTTCCCCCCGTCTAAATCTGGAATCCTTACTATCTTATTTTAAACAAGCCAGAGATTGCAAGCTACAATCTGTTTGGATAGAAAAGAATTTATATAAATGTTTTGTTCAAGCCCAAAAGGGAAAGAGTTTAAATATACAGTGCATGAAAGATGCATGCCCGACTTCCAAACAGCTTAGTGCAGAGAAGAGGAAAAATAATCTAACCTTCTGTTCCTCATTCCCAGCAGTCTTCAAGCTTAAATATCTTGCAATTTGGACCGTCATCCCAATGACCCCAACAGTAAGAGATTAACCAAAATTTCATAACTGTCCTGCGCGCCACACAGCGCCCCCCCCCCCACCTCTTGAAGGGGAGACCAAGAAGGTCAAAGAACAAATGGAAACAAAAATCTGTATTTTGCACTCTTTCTCTGCACTTGAGAAAGAAAAACGAGGCAGATAAATCTGTATAATACTAAACCAAATCTCTTTAATTCCAGTCAGCTTTTATCATTCAGTCACTGAGTCTGTGTGCAGGGGGAAAAAAAAATTTCATGCTAATTCCCCCTAGCAACAGCGACAGCCAATCAGGAGACTTTATGTACCATGCAGCTGCCAGCCAGAGAGAATAACTCTAAGTAGGTCAGGCCTGTATTTCTAAAAATGCTACGGTCTAGTAACCCCACTGTCCCGTCTGTCTGCCCTGCCCCGTAATAACCTCAATTGCTCGGTGACACAATGACATACTACGCTGGTAGAGTGCAATCACATCATGCTACATTATTCTGCTGCGAGCGTGGCTGCCGGGTGAAGGACCCTCGGAGGGGCGGCATTAATCAGGCAAGCCATTCATGTTCACCAGCACTTTCCTCCAGAAATGGGGACCGCATTAATGACCAGCTGTTGGAACTAACACAAACAAAATAATGTCTTCCACCCTGTTGGGTGCACAGAATACGCTATTCTGATCTGGCAGGTTCCGCTTCTTGACTAAATGGAAGATGTAAATTAAACGGGCTCAGACAATGTCAGCTTTGGCAACCTCAAAGTCAGTATATTTAAATTATATTACATGGGATTCAAAATGCGATTGATTTAATATACACAGCTTTCCCTGCGTACCATTTTCCCTAATTCACATTAAAAAAGGAAACGCATACACGGGGAACGCGGTACGTGTGCGCGCATCACCCAGGATGCCAAACGCACAGAGCTGCACTGAAATTGACTTCGCTTCAGGCAGAGAAACAAAGCAGGTCAGGAGTAATTGGGCGGCGTGAACACAAATGCAAAATGAATACTGTGGAGGAGCACCGAAAACAAATAAGAGTAAACATCCTCAGCCTCCCGACCAATCAGCTCTCCCCACCGAGTCTTTGTGGGGGCTCTGCTCCCACCAAAATCTCCCAAGCACAGGAGACAGGGAGGGAAGGGAACATGGCCTTCGCATCCCAGGCGCCGCGGCGCCCGGCCTTCGTGAGGCTTTACCCACGCACAGCCGAGGCTCCTTCAAGGCTGAAACTGGGGCAAGGAACAGAAACCAGAACCCCACGGCAGGTGTTTGAATGCTAAAACGGGGATTTTAGACCCAACCTGACCATGTTTATTGGGACGTAGCCTTTGACGCCTTTCCATGTGAATGCACAGAAACAAGCAAACAAAAATCACGTGTGGACGCGGCGGGAGGGCTGACAGCCCCCCCTCCCCAGGGAAATACCTTGAAGAAAGGAGGGCTGCAGTGATTTTCTTCTTGCACCATGGATCTGAATCTTTAAGGATTCACGATTTCAGTTAATGAATGCAGACACTCCTCTGTCCCCTGACAAACTGTGAATTCAGCCTTTGATTACACAGAATTCACCCGGTCTGAAAAGTATACTCTATATTTGATTTACAAACATAGAAAATTCCTTAACCCGTGTGCCCTTGTTTGAACCGGGTTTGATAACTTAGTTATGACTATCTTCTTCACTCTGTGGCACACATCACATAGTTATTCTTGGAGAGATACAGTCACTGACGCAACCATGAACCGCTAATTACAAGCTGCTGACATTCTGCTTGTCTATGCAGCTTTGAAGTTCTAAGACCGTTCTTCTCTCTCATGTGCTTGCTCAGTGTCTTCCCCTCCCCCTTCCGCCCCATTATTCCCCCCTTCCCTTCTGGCCACACTCTGAGCCCTTCTGGATTCACTCGTGGACTCTCTGGGGAAAGCGGCAAGGTCAGGTTCTCCAGCTTGCGGGCTTTCCATTCCCTCCCGGCACGCCGTGCACCCAGATCTACAGTGTGGACGTACAGTAATGAGATCCCCACCCAACCCCGCCCGCAGGAATGCCTCAACAGCTGGCCAAACATAATCCAACACACAGAGCTGCCTTTGTAGAAATAGTAACAAACAGTGGAAGGGCCAGACAGGCTCCCAGAAGGGCTCCCCATGACAACTGGGAAAACTCCTCCTCCCCAGGTCTGAGCTGGCTCCACGGAGCTGGGGCTGGAGCAGCACGGCTCACTCATCTGAGTCCAAAACCAGCCTCAAGCGCCTCCCCCGAGCTCTGCAGAGGCGACTCCGAGGGCACTCGCCACTCCGCCCAGCAAGTTAGACGCATGCTTTCTCCTCGCGGACTGTGGCCGCTCTGCACCCCATGTCACGCGCCTTTCTGAACGCAGCGCCACCGACTCCCAAATCCCACCCACAGCACCCCGCACCTGTGCGGTAACCACGTAGCCGGGAGCTACGGGGACCACTGGCCTTCCTGGGAAAATGATTTTTTTTTTTTTTTAAATTATAGGCTGATCCTGGTATTCTAAAGCATGTAAATAGAACACTGCATTCATGTCTATCGACCATTTTAGCATCTGAAGCCTGTGGTAGCCAGCTGGTCCCAAAGTCATCTGGGATACATTTATTTTGATTAAATTGATCAGATTTCTATTTACAGGATAGAATTTTTCCCCTATACTGAATACAGCTGTGTTTACAGGGATTTGGAGAAGAAGAAAACAAAACCCTACAATCAGCCCTAGCAAAGCGCAGAGCGCTCAGAGCTCCAAGGAGTTAACGCCAGGGGTCTTGCTTTCACATTAACAAGAAAATTCTGCATGCAGCTGCTGTGGCCATACTCGCTAGCTAGTCAGGAAATGGGTGTTGAGCTGAAGCTGAAAATCCAAGCTGCAATCAAGCCCGATCCAGCCAAGTGACAGACTTCCTGTGTAAAATGGTCAGAAATCTTTCTTTCCATGTCTCTCCATGCATGCACATGCATTGAAATCCATGCTGCTCGGCTGGGCTTCTCTCTGGGGACACGGTACAGTCACCTAGCCCATCAGTTTCTGCCTTGACAGCATCGGGGACACCCAGACTACAATTTCCAGTTCCTCCATCCATGGGCTGGGTTATAAATTATGCCATCCTCTCTAGAATGGGAACGCAGACCGAGCGGCAGACAATCGAGCGGCATCCGGCACCTCCTCTGGCTTTCCAGGCGCTCCCCTCACCCTGTCTCTCTCCGGCTCTGCCTGGCCGGGCAGACACCGCAGGTACCCGGTTCATCCATCCTCAGCTCCGCTCAGGTAAAATGCCACCGCATTCCGGCATGGCTCTCCGCCCCCCGCCCACCCACTCTAATCCCTGCGAGCAGCCCCGAGCTGGTGCCCACGGCGCGCGGAGGGCCCGGCGGCCACGGGACGTACTGCTAAGTCCCCGTCCCCGGTCCTCGGTGTCCTCGCTGTCCGTCCCACCGCGGGACTAGTGCAGCTTCACCCTCTCCGGCCGCGACCGGCCCCGGCCGGGGCTCCGGAGCAGGTCCTTCTTGGGCGCTGGGCAGACGGCCGCTCGGGGTTCAGGTGCACCTGCCCCCAGGCGAAGCCGAGGCGGGGACTCCGCAAAAGCAGCTCAGGTAACCAAGCAGACTTGTGCCCACGGAGATGCAGCCCCGGGGCTGGGAGACCAAGGACGGTCTGGCTTCGGAAGAGGAGAGAAACAAAAAAAAAAGAAAGAAAAAAAAAAAAAAAAAGAAGGAAGGAAGCACCAAACAGCGCAGCTCGGCGCCTGCGGGGGTCGGAAAAAAAACAAAGCAAAACAAAAATACAGACACAAACCGTTAAAAAAAATAAAAAAGAGTTCAAACCAAATTTCCAAAAATAAAAAATAAAAAGGAATACATAGATCAGGGTACTTCGTGCGACTTTTATTTCTGACGTTTCTCAGTGTACTGGCCGCCCCACCCCCTCCAAAATCTCTTCCGTCCCGAACAAACGCTACTGTCCATGAGTGCGGAGTCACAAAGGCTCTTGCTCCAAAGTGCTGCAGCCCCAGCATCACATGAGAAGCCACATGACAAGTGGAGTCGGCTGCTGATGTGGTCAACTATTTCACCGAGGCAGGGGGGAGTAGGAGGGAGCCGAGTCTCAAGCGAGACAGGTCCCTCCGCTGCCACGGGGAAATCTCCTTACAAGAACAATGAGAAGAAGGCATCTGGGAAGAAATGCTCGTGAAGGCATGTACTTCCATCCCTGCGCGCTCGCACAGACCACAGAGACCCCGATGCTTGAAGACGTCCCCAGGATGCTGTACCGCAGACACTAGCTGGATGGCAGCAATATTATTTCTAGTTTGTGTGAGTCCAAGCCGATTCCACGTAAGTGGATTCCTGAAAAGCACACACCATGTCTTCAGAGCATGATCAGGCTTGGGAAACCAATTCTATTATCTCTCCCTGCAATCTGTATCTGAACCTGCATTCTGAATAATTTATTTTTAGACTAATAAGATGCTTGCCAAGACCACTGCCTTTCTTCGGCGCGTGGCGCAGGCAATATGCACCCATGTGGGAAAAGCCTGTCCCTTTGTAGGGAGAGAGACGAGACGGTTTTCATCATTCCCTTTACCCCCCCCCCAAAAAAATTCAATTTCTTATTTAAAGGCACACAAACACATAACCATCAAGTTCTCCCACAAGTAATCATTAAAAACAAGCGAAATGTTTCTGCTTCATTGAATTGATGTGCCTCTTACTTGCAGTTTGGCATCTCATGCTGGCAAATGGTGGTGATATTTTTCTAACGCTGCTCATGGCTACAGCTGGAGCCCTTAAGCCACGCGGATATAGCTACTCCTCAGCAGGGCGAGAGCAAACAATTGCTTCCTGGAGAGGTGCCACCCCGCCAGGTATGTTTCACTAGTTACGATACGGCATGGAAGAAGGCAATGGCCTCGGGGTCCTGCAGATTCCCTTACGTATGAAATAAGTTGCCTACCTGGGACATCGCACCCATGATGAGAAGTAGGTCTCCTTAGAACAACGGATCACGCCAGCTAACTAGAACCACAGAATCGTTCGATGAGTGGCAAAAGTGTCTACAACAGGGCTTATTCGGTGGTGTAGATGCCAAGCGAAGAGGCCACTGAAGCTGCACTTGTCAGGCTCTACCTGGGTGGGGGTGCCGGCACCATTCTCAACACTGAGAAGCCGGAGCGGAGCCAGAGAAACATGGTTCCTGCCATCATGGGCTCACAGTCTAGCTCACATGAGCTCCCAAGTCCTGCGGATTCTTTCCTTACAAACTCCCCCTGAATTTAAGATTTCCTCTCCGTTCCCCATTCCCAGAGTCTCAACTCAGGCACTCGTGCCCTCACACTGAACAAGCTTCTCTCCGGTCTTCTCTTTGCGTTCCAGAACATTTGGCAGCCAGCCACCCAACGGATCTTACATTGCCACCATATTGGTGACATCGAGAATCCCTGTGTGGATGGTCTGCACAACTCTCTGCCCCAAACTGAGCGTGGCTCCTTTCTATCACCTCCTTCCTCTGCTGGCAGTGGAGACGCCCTGTGACCAGACTGTACGTTATCTACTGGTGCAGATGACCGCCTTCCCGAGCATCCGAACGCGCCCACACTGAATTGGGGAGGACATAATCATCTGGGCTTACTGCTGCTGATTAACGAGACATAAAGCACCCGAAAGGCAGTGAAGCCCCATGACACACTCCCCCTGCCCTCAGAAAACGTATCATCTATGCAAACTGTGGTACGTGTTCTATCGGTACAAACCATGTACATCCTGAACTGCCAGCTACCTTTTCAAGTTTTAGTTCTTGTGAAAAGAAAAATAATAATAAACAGGTGTAAATCAGCCTGCTTAATGAGCATCAGGTATGCAGGGCCAGAGAAGGGAAAGATGACTTCTACCTAAATGCTGGGAAGGGTCCTCGGAGACCCTGAGATGTGCCGGGAGCCAGGAGCTCTCTGGAGCGGAGCAGGAGAGGTCAGAGTCCTAACAGAAATAGCAAATGCAAGACCGAAAACATGAGCGCATCTCCGCCACACATTTCACATGCCTGAACCCACTTAATCTTAACGATCCCAGGAGGGACGTGTTGCTCTTTTCAATGATCTAGAACAGAAACACCAAAGAGAAGGGAAGTAGGTCGTCCCGGACCGCACAGTGAGGGAGTGGCTGGTCTGGCCCCCGACTGCACCTTGTCCGCCCGCTTGCAGGACTGTTCTGGCGCTGGGCAAACAGTGGGAGGGAATCCAGTGCAGAGAGAAGACCGAGCCAGTCCCCAGGGGGGTGTGAAAGGATCGATTTGGCTCAAGGAGGCTGTTAGTTTTGTAGCGGTGGGACTATCCTGTGAACAAGCCAGGTCGGGTTATAGTCACAGTTGAGATGGACGGGACAGGGGAGCTTGCGTAGAAGGAGAATAATTAAGGGGCTCTGGAAACAGAATCATTCTATGGGGAGAGTGTCCAAACTCTGGCAGTGGCCAAAGAAAAATCGGGATGGATTCTGGAAGCTTTAAGCCTGGATTAAGAAAGAAGATCCCAGTGTTCAGGAGCTGTGTCATCAATTTCTGTTTCCCCAGTAGTGAGAACAACGCTAGGTGCATTTTTACAAAATGACGAATGAGCAAATGAAAGTCACGGAGGTAGAAATGGGGGCATTAGAAGCAATGCTACATGGAGGGAAAACCTCTCCAGAGAACTTTGTGTTTCATGGGATGTCCAAGGGGAAAGGGTCCATCACGAGATTACATACAGACGAGCACGCTGGATTTTCTCCCATCGCTATCGCCGACGGTCCAGATTGTCGAGGCCACGTTCCCCCACCACGTGCCTCAGGTTTACGTTTTGGGTGCCCGTAGATGAGGCAGTGCTCACTCCAGCCCCTCTGGCCACCCCACTCTTGCCCAGCCGTTGCTCACCCACCCCATCCACATCGAGCCCATCATCCAGATGCCGCACTTACCAAGGCAAGAAAATATGTGTGTTAACATATTTCACCATTCTCTTATTTTTTTTTAATACGTAGCAAAGGGAAAAACAAAGGGAAGTTGATCAGCGTTCTCCCACAATCTTAGCTAACCAGAATACTAAATTAACAAACGCACCTCATTTCGTAGGCACTTAATGGAGGTTAATATGACATACTGCCTCTGGCTGGGAGTAAAAAAGGGTGTTATTGCCTCATATTATAGCTGGGGGGAAAAAGTGCTAATAATCTTTCTCATCAGCAGTAAAGAATTGGGCTTTTAATACCCAGATATATTTTAGTAAAAGGCTAGTATATCATCCCTAAGTGGAGTTCAAGAACAATGTTAGATAGAAACAGGGCATTTCAAGAGCCTGCTTACACGAGAGACCAAAAAAAAAAAAAAAATTACATCCAAATCCCAATTTATTCCTTTGTTCTTGAAGGAAAAACATTGAAAAAATGGTGAATTTGTACTAGACGTGTTTTTATTTGTATTGCTTTAGATCAAGTCTAATAATTAATCTTTAAATGTTAAAAAAAAAAACTTGGATCTTGCAAATAAGTGATTTTGAGGACATGGAGAATATGTGACAAGGTCACTGTGTTATTCAGTGACAGTCACACACGTGTTATGTAGACCCGCTAATGTAAGATGGGGTGTAGAGCACAGATGTGGTGCAAAATGAATGAATGAATGAGTGAAACACTGTCTAGGTGCTTAGAGTTTACCAACAGCTTTACCCTGGAAGACACTTCCATCCTCTGACAAAGGGAACCAACTGCTTTAGAGAACAGTAAAGAATAGCAGAGGTTAGGTTAAAAAAAATATATATATATATATATATATATGTAAATAAATAATACTAATAATAATGTATATGCCTTCTTGAGAGGTAATCAACCCAGCCAGACCACTTTGAGGTCTTACCATAAAAAAAGGAAGGAAAAAAAATAGAAATAGGTTGAATGATATGAAAATTCAATTGGTGTTACTCCTAAGTCCCATAAGTGAATAAGAAGGTTACGCTTAAGCTCTGCAGGCCTGGGACATGGACGTGGTGCTGGTCATTATCGTGCAGAGAAAGGAATGTTCTTGCAGCTCACTCCGGACTTTGCCGGAGGGCAGAAAATTACACGCCATGTTTTCGAACTTCCCCAAAATGGATACTGAATTAAGATGAGCTCTTCACAAAACAGAATGACAAAGTGACTAATTGCTGGCTGGCGGCAGACCACGGATTTCCCCTCCTTCTGTTACTTGGTGTCATTACCCCGCTCCGTTTTACAGGGGCCAAGAGGCAGTATTAAGGTGGAAGGGACTGTTTGTTCACCTGTGAGCGGTTTGACCTTAGACTCCGCAGAGCACTGTCAGGAAGTCGGTCTTTCCATGCTCTTTACAGTAAACAAAGACAGTGTGGCCGGGCTCCAAATGTTACAGAAGGTCAGGGACCAAACTGCCTCAAAGACAAAGACCGCTTCCAGAAATTGAAACACAAAATAGATGTAAAGCACCAGCAACATTCCAGACCGCGCTCCTGTCCGTTCTCAGTGTTCGCTTCGCACAATGTGACACACACCCAGCGTCGGCGCATAATAGAAATAGAATCATAAAACCCCAGGTGCTGGAAAGCACCTTAAAGGTCATCGGGTCCAACTGCAGATCTGAATTGTGAATGCTGCCCTTTAAAAATATCTCCTGCACGCAAGCCTCCTGCCTCCCAGGGCGCTCCTCCAGGGACTGAAAATGCGGGCGCCAGGAGGGAGGCAGACCAGCCCATCTTCCCAAGGCAACAGCCTGCTTATTTCAAAGCCCTGAGCCCAAAGGTCTGATTCCATGTTGAGGAATCCCTGGCTGTCGATTCTGTTTCCTGGCCCTCAAAGAGAGAAGTTGGGCTGCTCAAGTCTCAAAAGTTTTCCACCTGATGGCCCCGTAAATATGAGTGTCAATCTATCATCGCCCACCCAGATTTTCCTTCTCTGCCAAGGCAATATGCAAAGCCAAGGCCATGACTGCTCCTCTCTTCATAATCCCTAGCCCCGCCTACGAATTCAGTTTCTTGGTAGCTCTGTGAACAATGTACACGTGGGACGGAACCCCAAGTCCCAGAGTGTGGACCTACACGATGAGCGGCACCATCATCTCCCTCATTCTAGAAGACCAGCCCGAGCACGGCATCACCGGTTTCACTCTCCTGGTGGACACGACACCCTGGTGACTCACTGGGCTCCCCTGTGATTTCGTGCGTACGGGTTCCACCTAAATCACAATTTTGCCATCACTGGATGGGGGACTTCGTGCGCCGTTTGTCCTTCTGTGTTGTTTCGGGTTACCACATACAAGACGCGATAGTATTAAAGGAAAAAAAACCATACAGAGCTAAGGCGAAGTAGCACACTATCCCTGAAGGACACGGGAATGCACTTCTAAGGATACAGATCTCTTCCAGGGGAAGACAGAACCTCCAGGGAAGGCATGAGTTCCTAGAAGGTGGTGAGGGCACCTTCTTTCTTCTATCACAACAGCATTGCATCGAAGGAAATACCTTTGCTTCCCCTCAGGAAGGACACTGTGCGGAAGTCAAGCCCTCCCCACTGTGGGACCCATGTCATATGCAGGATCTATGTGCTGCATGACTGTAGGTGAGCAGTTCACGGTCTTCCAGCCCTGGTTCCTTCCAATGCAAAGTACGAACCTCAACAATATGCACCCGGAGCTGCCCAGCACCAGAACAGCTAATGGTCGTGTAGAATTTTAATCGAATGTCTAAAATCTGTTTTTTAATACAATGGCATAAAAAAAAAAACCACACACTGACCCCTGGATAAAGTTTCCAATACGCTTTTACATTAAATGATTTCAAAATATGAGACCAGCACACGAACAAATCTACAAGGTCCTGTGTCTACAGTTGTTTTTAAAAGATATGCCAATTAGGCGAACGAGGCAGGGCAGAATGGGGTCCTGCAATCATTACCCTCTGAGAAAAATAATGGTTTTCAATAGGTGAGCCAATTACTGAGATTCTTGGGGTAGAGAACGAAATAATTGTCATCATGTGATATCATCACTTTTCCATAATCCAAACGTCTTCGCAAAATGTCTTTAACGATACAGAGAACCTTTAGGTTGAAAAGATCCACTTTCTTTCTCATTTTCTAACTAGAGCCATGACAACAAGGTTGTCTGATGTGAATCAGCAGGTCTCCCAAGGGGAGCACGGTCCACAGTCTTAGGAGAGAGAGACGGATGCAAATGGTCACAAGACAATACCCACTCACCCAGAAAGCTCACGTAGGGGAAAAGTAACTCACGATGAGATTCCAAGATGCATCCAGCTCTCCTAACGTTAACGTCAGGATAGTTGATCTTGTTGCTGTGTAGATGATTAGACTATGCAATTTTTCTCCTAGATCAAAGAACTAAAAGTAAAAAATGAGAGAGGCGGGCTTGATTTTCTCAAAACTGGAGCCCAGTGTGGGCCCAGCCTTTCTCTGTGCCTGCCTCTTCAGTGCCCTTGGCTCCAGGTCACCGTCGGGGAGTCAGCAGAGAGCCCTTGAGACCCTGGGCTCACGTGGCACACCGGGGAGCAGGACGGAAAAGCCATGGCGAAGCCACGGTGCACCTCTAGTTCAGACACAGGCAGCGCTGGGGCCGGGGACTGACGCTCTTTCATCTTTGTTTGCAAAAATCCTTAGGTAGGAAACTGTTATGTAACGAAGTGCCTAATGGTATTGGATGTGAACCAAAGTGGCGAACATCAGTTACTGTCCCCAACAGAGACTCTACGATGACATCAGCAGAGATGACCACATCTCCATGCAAGTAGTGAAGCAGACGTTCAGAGGACGCACTGAAATAACGAAATGGCCATGTTTAGGAGGCCAAATGCACACAGGTATCCCACCGGCTGCAAGAGCAATGAAGCTTCGTCAAGCAACAGAGGAAGCAGGAACATGCCCCAGATGGTCCCCTCCATCTGATGGCCTTTACTACAGGTCCCGGCTACAGCCTTATGGAGTCTGCAGCAAAGTAAAAAGACCAAAGGGAAGACAAGAGCACCAGAACCAGAAAGACGAGATGCTGATTTGCTCCTCCATTTGCCTGAATGCATGGTTTATGTAGATTTCATCCCCTAAGGAAAAATATTCACTTATGCTCTTTAAAAATACTCTTGAAATGTGAGAGACGTTCTGTGTGATTTTCTAAAGCGAACTGCGGCTCAGTGTTTCACTTTTCCATGAAAATGATTCCGTTTACAATAAACACGGGTTCTCACTACTCCCCCTCTCTGGTACACCCACGGTTTATATGGCGACTGATGCTATGCATGTATTTTATGTATCTATGCATGTATTTTATGAAGATTATAAAGTTACAAAATTTATGTCATTATGCAAGTACATGAAATTATAGATAGAAAGATTGCCTTAAGCCTAATAGGGCAGTCTCATTTTTGATACTTTAAAAAACAAAGATTGGCTATTTATCATACTCAAAAGCAAAATTTTCACAAAATATGAACACAATAATAAAATAGTTTTTCAATGTTTATAAATTGAAACACGTGTAGCAATTCTAAGTAGGACTAGGGTAAGAGGACAAATTGATTTACACGGGTATATTAAAAAGGTAATTTTAGGGCACCTCTGTGGCTCAGTCAGTTGAGCGTCTGACTTTGGTTCAGGTCCTGATCTTGTGGTCCGTGAGTTTGAGCCCCACATCGGGCTCTGGCTGACAGCTCAGAGCCTGAAGCCTGCTTCGGAGTCTTTGTCTCCCTCTCCCTCTGCCCCTCCCTTGCACCTGCTCTGTCCCTCTCTCTCAAAAATTTAAAAAAAAATTTTCAGTGTTTAAAAAAAAAGAATCTTATTAGTTTGAAGTTAGTGAGGTTGAAATAGGCTGCATCCATCAGTAATATTATCTGATGCAATAAATGTTATGGAACTTTGGGAAAAGAAGAATTCTAATCATATTGAACACTTAATTATCACTGAATCCATGCTAGGCAGTGCTATGAACACTCTACATTTAATCCTTACTAGGAAACTTATGAATTAGGCACGAACGTTATCTCCATGTTACAGATGAGGAAACCCCAGGAACAGAGAAGGTAAGTAACTCCACCAAGGGTACACAGCTAAGAGACGGAAAACCAGGCTACAAATTCAGGCATTGGGGGCCCAGAGTCCGTCACTCTGCCTGTATGTCTTCCTTCTCCCTCTCCTCTCCTACTTGACCCCAAACATTCCCAATACAAAACCAGAGCAGACCCCACTCTTGGGTCAGTCCAGTGCTTCGTGCTATTGGGAAAACATATCAAAATGCAGGAAAGAAAATGTAACACTTCTAATGACATGTTTACACTAGTGAGAACTATCCAAATGATATTCTATAGTTTTAAAAATGATTAAAGGGGAGCCTTGGTGGCTCTGTCAGTCAAGCATTCAATTCTTGGTTTTAGCTCAGGTCATGATCTCACGGTTTGTGGGTTTGAGCCCTGCGTCAGGCTCTATGCTGACAGCTCAGGGCCAGGAGCCTGCTTCGGATTCTGTGCCTCCCTCTCTCTGCCCCTCCCCCACCCACCCTGTGTCTCTCAGAAATGAATGAATGTTAAAAGAATTTTTTGCAAAACAGTAACTTCCTCAAAATGAAATAGTTAACACAAGTGAGGGAAGATCCGCACCTTACTCTATGAGATTCTAAAGCCTGGACTCGAGATAACTCAACTATAGACAAGTCAAGTTCAAAATGTCATCTACAGGAAAAGCAATTGGTAAGGACGCCGGGGCAAACAGTTCCCACCCCAGGTATGTGCGTCCCGGGGAGGTGGCACCTTTGAGAGCACCAGGTTCGTGGGACCCCGGACTCCTGCTCCTGGCTCTGCGGTGATGAGCCTCAGCCCTGTGCCTGCGAAGCAGACTTGGAATCAGAATTGCCCGGTCATTTCGGAGCCAAACAAAATGAACTGCTGCAAAGACCTCTGGGAATTCATCAGTGTAAACAAACACATGACCGTATAGCACGAGCCCAGATGAAGTTCGCCAATAGGGAACGTGGGCCATCAGAGAGAAAGGCCCAGGACGTATATGGGAAGCCAAAGACACAGGAATAAGACGTGAAGGAGCCAGGTCTGTGAGGGAGAGGTCTGATGGGCCACAGACACGAAGATGGCAAATTCTAGAGAATAAGAAATGATGAGGTGGAAGAACCACCTGTTTTATGTAAAGCTCCCAATAACTAGATCACGGTGGACAGCCACTCAAATCAGGCCTCCATAATACAGGGTATTACTGAAAATAACTCGATTCACAGGGAGCTTAAGGCGGCCGGTACTAGATAGCCTGTCAGGGAAAACAGAACGGTAATTACAGCAAAGAATCATATCCTCAGAAAAACAAAAGCCAATCAAATGAAGTTTGTAAAGCCTGTCTTACAGACACACTGTCTGGACTCATGCTCTCAAAACTACTGCCATTTCTTCTTGTCCATCTTATGCCAATTCATTTAGTGAATGCAACGGCTTTATCCTGTTACGTCTAAAATGGATACACTCACAGCATCTCACAACGTTTACAATTTCTTAAAGAATCAGAAGAAATTCAGAATCACAAAGGGCAGAAGAATTCCCCCCCCCAAAAAACAATGACAAAATGGTTTCTCGGTCTGTTGTAAAAAAAAAAAATTGCCCTTATGACAGTCACATTAAAAAATCTAAACACAGGGTGCCTGGGTGGCTCAGTCGGTGAAGCATCCGACTTCAACTCAGGTCATGATCTCACGGCACATGAGTTTGAGCCCCGTGTCGGGCACTGTGCTGACAGCTCAGAGCCTGGAGCCTGCTTCGTTTGTGTGTCTCCCTCTCTCTCTCTCTGCCCCTCCCCTGCTCGTACTCATGTTCATGCTCTCTCAAAAATAAACTTAAAAAAAATATCTTTAGTAAGAAAATCTAAACTTGAATTCTTGATCAAACACGAATACAACTGATAAGCAAATTTCACCAAAATAACATTGAGACTAAATCAAAAGACTTTATCATGGAATAAACATTTTTAAATTTTGGACTAGTTCTGATATAGTTAAAAAGTGCCAAAGGTATACAGAATCCAGGATCATCAACATCTTGTGTTTGCGACAATGAGTAACAGACGCAGGAAAACCAGAGGTGAAGGGTCACCGCCGTCCTCGCCAGATGCCGTTAAGGCTACATCCCACCAACAGGCCTTCAACTACAGACATGAGCCTTGGTCTTGGTCGTCTGGCTGTGGTTAGTGTCCACCATAAAGCTACTCTTCCCCCACACCCCCACCCACCTCCCACACTGCTTTTCAAGAGGAAGGAAGTCACCACCCACGTCCTGTTTGCCGGCAGCATGGAGCCTGCGTGGGATTCTCCCTTCCCTCTCTTCCCCTCCCCTACTTGCGCTCACTCACGCGTGCTGTCTCTCTCTCTCTCAAATTAAACTTTAAAAAAAAAGAAACTTTAAAAGGAGGTTTATTCAAGTTCGCTGGCAAAAATGGGCTTGTCACCTTTGGTCTCCGGGCCAGGGAAAGGTTATAGGTAGAGCCAACTACTTGGAGGCCATGAGCACCTTGAAGATTTCAATGTTGGGGATTTGTAAGAAGACATTTCCAATCCTCTGCCTTACAGAGAAAGAAGGGATATATATAGTCCTTTGTTCCAAGGTACTTTCTTTATCACTTTATTTCTGATACAGCCAGGATAAAATTCATTACCCAGTCCCTGTGTTCAACATTAACATCGCTTGGTTATTGAAATTCTTCAGACAGACGTAGAGTCAATACCCCTCTCCCTTAGAAATAACTTTGGTGGTACAAGGAGGGATCACACATTCCAGCATACTGACTCTATTTGTTTCACTACATATTTTGATTTGTGAAAAACACCTGCCTTTTAAGAACTATTTAGGGGCGCCTGGGTGGCTCAGTGGGTTGAACACCAACTCTTGATTTCAGCTCAAATCATGATCCCAAGGTCATCGGATCAAGCCCCGCATCCAGCTTTGTGCTGAGTGTGGAACCTGCGTAGGCTTCTCTCTCTCTCCCTCTGCCCCCATCTCCCACACTTGCACTGACTCTCTCTAAAAATTTTTTAAAAATAATAAATAAGAAACCTTTTAAATAACAAAATAAAAATTTTTAAATACCGGTAGTGTAATAACTGGAGGTATAGAACATAATTGGGAGGTAGAAGAATACAGTATATATTTTCTTTGAAAGAGAGAGAGAGCTCATGAGCAGGGATAGGAAAGCTCCAGTATCTCAAGCAGGCTCCATGTCCAGTGCAGAGCCTGAAGCAGGGCTCGATCTGGCAACTGTGAGATCATGACCTGAATCGGAATTAAGAGTCAGACAATTAACAAAGTGAGCCACCCAAGCGCCCCTGATTAACTAACTACGTATCATTCACTAGCACTGAGTAACTTCAGGCATAAAGTACAGGACAGACTCGATCATGAAGAAAAGTACACGAAAACTGTGGCCCAGAAAGACAACAGTGTGGACGAAAAGGAATCAGGACAACACAACACAGATTTCACTTGTCTAGTCAGTAGTTAAAGAGCACCTGTGATCAGTCAGGACCCATCGTAAAGTGGGCACCCAGTGCTAAGTGAAAAGAGTTACCAATTTGGGCCCCGTGGAGTCTGTTGGGAAGGGACAACGGCACTCTGGGCACATGAGTGGGAAAGGGGAGCACAGCAGGCGTGGCTCTCAAACCTGCACATTTCCCCAGTCTTCAGGAGTGGTCCCTGGCCTGGCACCTGAGACAGGACCTCTGAGTCCTTGGAGCATCCTCCCAGGGGAGGGTCTTGGAACACCTGAGGCCTCAGGCCGCACCCAACAATTTATGCAAACAACAGGACCTGTGGCGAGTGATCGCCTGGTTTGGGAAGCCTGAGGCTTTAGGCCACACTGTACAAATCTGACCTCTGGGGGCTGCAAACAAAGTAGATGAGGTTCTGGACGTCTAGGAAGCAGAGCCCCCAATACCCTGCACACCAAGGCTCAAGTAAGCTTCCCTTATTGGCAACACAGGGCTTTTGTTGTGGAGAGAACAACATAGCGCTGATGGAGTTCAGTGCGGCACGTGTCTCCACTGGGAGAGGTCACCCGGAAGCCACTGCCTGGTCCCCACTAGTTCCACCTGGCCACCTCTTCCCCTTGTGGATTTTCATCTGTGACCTTCACTGTAATATACCATAACCACTAGCAGAACAGCTTTCTTAAGTCTTCTTTTCATGACAACTCCTTGGACCTAAGGATGATCTTGGCAACGCCCAACTTTAAACTACAATGACAAATTGAGGCACATACTCTGAAGGTGAAGCATTGAATTTATGGGAACTTATTACACAGTCTGAATTAGACGAGGAGGTCAGAGAAGGCCTTCCCAAAGAAGTGATGGTTGGGCGGAGATTCAAGGGATGCATAAACATGTACTAGGAAATGGGGCAGGCGTGGGAAGAGTGCTCTGGCATGGGAAGAGCATGCACAAAACTTTCCGGTTGGAGAAAGCACAGTGTGTGGAAGCAGCTGGAAGTGGATGGGTGTGACAGGATACAGGGAACAGAAGGGATGTGGGAAGGACGAGTGAGGCCTCAGAGGCAGGTGCCGGTAGACCATGCAAAGGAATCTGGTCATTATCCTAAGAGTAATGGGCTACAGAAAGGTGTGAAACAAAGGGGAGGTCATCAGGGTGGCCTTCTGAAGTCCTAATTCTTCCACCAGGGTGGAGAATTTACTGGAGGTGATGAGTAGACAGAGTGAAAACACAGGGACCTCTCATTAGAATAGTCAAGATAAGAAATGGTAGGATCTCCACCTGAGGTGGTGGTGGTGGGAGTATGAAAAAAAAGGAAGCTTTTAGTAGGAATTTGGTAGGTCATTGACAAGGCTTCATGATACACTGGCAAGAGAGACGAGAGAGATCCTGGGGGCGTGAGACCTCCTGTTCTGGCTTCTGTAAAACTAGGAGCGCTCAGACATTTCTGTCTGGGGAAGGAACACCAGAACAGTTATACATGTGATCATGGACGTGGAGTCTGATGCGTCTTCAGAGCTGAAAGTGGGCACGTTTACAAACAAGCAGATACATAAGTATACAGAGGATATAAAATGAGGTCTTGTTCACAAGTAACTGCAGCTGTGCACTCCAGAGGCATCTACTATTTGCAGGCACAGCTTAAAGCACTTAATACGCATGGACTCATTCTACCCTGACAACCAGTACACGAGGCAGATATTAGAATGATCCTTATTTAACAGATGAAGAAACTGCTAGACAGAGCTGTTTGCCAAAGTCACACAACTGGACATAACCCCAGGCACTACTGCCTGGTCGTGCTAAGCCGCCTCTCATAGTAAGCCAAGCCAGGGAGGAGACTCGTTTTGGAGGTAGGAGGGAGTTCAACAGGAGAGAGGTTTTGAGGGTACCATTATTTAAAAAACGATTAGTTGCAGAGGAAACTGAAAATGTAAATGTGAAGAAAGGAGGACACTAAGTCCCCTAGAAGCTAAGAGGCATTCATGTTCAAAAAGAGCTCTTAAGGAGTTTTCTAGGAGGACGACCACAGGATCGACAAGAGAAGCTCACTGTAAAGTTAGGAAAAGCAACTTCATGGAAGGATGAAGGTCGAGCGACACTAGGGAGGCACTGGAAGGCAAGGAAATGAAGACAGAGCAATGATTTCAACAAACCTGGCCGTAAAGAAGAAAGAAAGCAATACCTACAGGCTATGGGGTCAAGGGAGGGGGGGTGGTTTGTGTGTGAACCGAGAGCCCGTTAAGATTTAAAGTCAATGGAAAGGATCCGGTTGAGAGGGAGTTGGTGATTGCATGTGTGAGAAAAGGGCACAGTGACAGTGTAGGCTTCTTGTGTACTCAGGAAGGGATAGAGGACAAACGGGGTCATGTACAGGGAGGCAGAGGCAGACAGTGAAAGGAGACGCTGCGTAGAATGTTACGGAAACTAGTAATAGACCCAGGCCCGGCCACTTCTCCAGCTCGCTCTCATACACTTCCTGCTGGTCTCTTCGTCTTTCTTCTGCTGTCTGCACCTCTTTTCATTACTCCGCACGCCATGCTCTTCTCACTTCAAATTCTCTATGCACGCTGCAACTGAGAACGTTCCACCCTCGGCCCAACGCCCCATCTCTTCATCCAGTCTCTAGCCTGGTAAAGATGATCAACAAAACAGTTGAAGGGATGCAGCGTGTTCAAAACGCTTACGAAACAAACAGCCCTCTGAAACACGATTTGGGCTATTTGTTTCAATGGGATTCCGCCTTGGATGACGAAGATAGTATTTTTACCAACATACATTTGAATTGTATTCATGAGTCCACTCATAAATGGAATGTAGAGAAAATCAATAAACAAGAAACAGAATGAGAACGAAAACTACAGAGAACAAACTGATGGTTGCCGAGGGGGAGTGGGCTGGAGGCAAATGGGTCAGGTGGGTGAGACAGGCTTCAGGGTTTAGAATGAGTAAGTCGTGGAAATAAAAAGCAAAGATTAAAGAATACAGTCAATGATACATAAGAGTGACATAACGGGACAGATGGTAGCTATGCCTGTGGTGACACCGCATAAGGGATGAAGTGGCAAATAACTAAGTTGTAAACTTGAAACTAGCCTAACATTAGGCTAATTCCTCATACTATACTCAACTATACTCAAAGGATAAAAAAAATTGTAATCATATTTTAAGAAGATATTGAAGTGTACCAGGCATCCTGACTTTATGTCTTTAGTCATATATATGTAATATATTTTAAATGTGTTTTATACACACATGCACACACCTGTTTTTAAGTAATCTCTACACCCAATGTGGGGCTCAAACTCATAACCCCAAGATCAAGAATCACATGCTCTGACTGAACCAGCAAGCCCCCCTTTAGCTACATTTTTAGATCTAGACTCCTTTCATCACTCCCACAAAAATAAAACATACACCTCGGCCATTTTCTCAAAAAAGTATTTTCAAACACTTACATGCCTGTACTTAGCATGTCAACGAATTCACTACTAAGCAAGGCAATTTCTAACCAGAAGGTCAATCTATTAACTTTTACTGAAATGCGCAACTGTCAATTCACAAAGATCCTGTCAATCGGACCGATGCCTGTTTTGATCCTAAGCATGCTCTGGCTACATGTTGGTGAACCTCATATAAAAATATGAGTCAGACTAGAAAACAGACCAATGGCTTCTAGAAGCTTGGGGAGGACATAGGGATTCTTTTCAAAGTGGTAGAGGAGAATTCTGAGGGAAGAAGAACATTTCTATATCTTGTCTAGATGGCTACATGACTATATGTTACGTAATTACTTAAAAGATCTTAAGAAATTTCCTTTATTTGTGGGGAATAGTTTTGGTACAAGAAAGTCATACCACACAGTTGGTGAGTCTCTGGTGGGCTCTGTAGCACCTGAATCTGGGTTCAAATCCCAGCTCTCTAGCAGTCACTCAGTTACAGGCCAATTACTAGCATGAATCCCTGACTCTAAGTTTTATTTTTCTGATCAGTAAAATATAGGTACTTCAAAATGCAAGAGTAGTTTTCAAAAATCATTTGAACCATGAGGACAGTGTAAAGTGTTTAGCACATACCTAGCACATAAAAGATGCTCAATTTATCACTTTTTCTGGTAACGTTTAAGTCTTTTATTCAGGAATTCCTCTCCACCGGACTATGCTTAAGTGGGCATCAACAAATGTGCCTTTGAGACTTTTCTTTCCTTTCTTAGTCATATAAATATAACCTGGTTATATTTATATAGCCTTTCTCAAAACAGGATACAAATACACTGATTGTTTCTGATTAGCAAATTATAACTGTTTTCCAGGCCTGCCTCTACGATTTTTCCCAGGGACCACCTTGATTAGAATCTACAAGCTTAGTAATCTCGAGCCCTATATTTATAGAAAATTTTTGGTTAGCATTTACTCATAATAAATCACATCCATTTAGGGGAAACTTGGTCAATTTAACTCTTAACATGCAACTTTGTATTTGAGTTATTAAGGTGTACTTTCTCATTATAGCAGATATTAAAAACATTATTGAAATATCTTCAAAGAACTAATGTGGAACCAGGCAGTAGCACCTTTGAATTGATCTACAGGAATCAAGACTCAAAAGAAAATACTCTTGCACAGACATTACTTAGAGCAACAAGCTTCGATCTGCTAGGATTATCATTACTCTACCAGGATGTGATGGGGGCAGAAAAATGGATAGCTGAATATATATACATATACACACATACATATATAGTTGTCTGTTCTGGAATGCAGCAAGCAGGTGGCTGACTCTCCCTACAATCTAATCAATGGCGTCAAGAAGGCAGAAGAGGTTAAGATATTCAAAGTTCACAAGAGAGCCGTGAGCAGAAACCAAGATGGACCTAAACGCCATAAACAGGAGTCTGAGTATAATAGGGGGAGTGATAGTCTGCAACCAAAGGTTATGCCTGATTTTCACGACAGCACCAAGAGCATCTGGATCAGTCTGACTTGTAATGCAGCAATGTGACAACCAGTATGTCCATCAGTCGATGTTCACAATTAGGCAAATGTGCCAGTCAGTTCTTGCCACAGAGAACTAATGATCAGGCAACATACTCTACATTAGGACATGTGATATCCAATCACCTAGGATACGTAGGAGTTTTATGGACATGGTCAGACATCTTGAGAAGTCCTTATGTTCTAACACAGTCCACGAAATAACGGTTCAAGCCTTCAAAATTTCTTCCGGAAAGAAAAAGAAAAGCCCAGTTTCGAGCCTCATGTATACCATTCATAAAGCTACACCATTTTGTTGTTTTTTTTTTTTTTTAAAGGAGAATACATAGGAATTGTGCCCAAAGGAACATGAATCGGGTTCAGAGAGTAAAGAAGAGATTCACAACAAGCCTGAGTAGTCGGCAACAAGGTACAAAGACCGAATTTGATTTGGATGTTTTGTAACGGGACTCTGGTGGGTGAAAAGAAGTGTGAGCAAAGATGCCAATGAGAGGGAGTGGCTTAGATTTCAATTCTATTTGAGCCCAAGTATTAAATCATCAGAAAGAAAAAGTCTCAGGAAAGGTAATAAAAAACCTGAATGCACATCACCCAATTAATTAAACCACCTATCATGACCAAAGAAGGAGTTGCCTTCATTTTTGGGGGGTAAATTTTTATTATTTATTTGAGAAACAGAGAGAGAAATGGAGAGGGGCAGAGAGAGAAAATCCCCACGGGTTCCATACTGTCAGTGCAGAAACTGATACAGGGCTTGAACTCAGCAACCATGAGATCACGGCCTGAGCTGAAATCAGACACTTAACCGACTGAGCTACCCAGATTCCCCAACCCTTTGTATTTTAAGAACCTTTAGAAAGAAAGAGACTATAACCGGAAGAGATCTGAAAGAAAATTAAGTCTTCCTATTCCTAATTTCATCTTCTTTCCTTTTTAGAATTTTCATAAAAATCTGCTTAAGAATCCCTATTATTTCTTTTTTCTACATAGATACAAAGAGCAAAATGATACAGAGAGCCTGATAGGTCAGAGAGCAACAAAACACTATGACTTTGTGCTGGCTTCATGGTGTCTAGAAACTATTTACCAGGTTGACTGAAAATTAAAGGATCGATCTATATTGTGGAGCACTCTACATTTTTTGGAAGAAATGTGTGTGACTTTTAAGGACAGAGCACTTGTGGTTCTCTGGGGGGCAAAAAAAAACAAAGAAACAAAAAATCTCCACAGATAGTAATT